>CAJQZJ010032121.1:1606325-1638516 GCA_907164525.1 Lophiomys imhausi
TACCTATCCATGAGCATGGGAGATCTTTCCATTTTCTAAAGGCCTCTTCCATTTCTTTCTTCAGGGGCTTGAAGTTCTTGTTATATAGGTCCTTTACATGCTTGGTTAGAGTTACCCCTGGGTGTTTTATGTTGTTTGTGGCTATTGTGAAGGGGGTTGTTTCCCTTATTTCTTTCTCGGTATATTTGTTTGTTGTATAATAAGGGCTTCTGATTTTTTGGAGTTAATTATGTATCCAGCCACCTTGCTGAAGTTATTTATCAGCTGTAAGAGATCTTTTGTGGCATTTTTGGGGTCGCTTATGTATACTAACATATCATCTGCGAATAGGGATAATTTGACTTCTTCATTTCCAATTTTTATCCCTTTAATCTCCTTTAGTTGTCTTATTGCTCTAGAAAGGACTTCAAGTACTATATTGAAGAGATATGGTGAAAGTGGACATCCTTGTCTTGTCCCTGAGTTTAGAGGAAATGCTTCAAGCTTCTCTCCATTTAATTTGATGTTGGCCACAGGCTTGCTGTATATTGCCTTTATTATTTCTAGGTATGGTCCTTGTATGCCCGTTCTCTCCAGAACTTTTAGCATGAAGGGGTGTTGGATTTTGTCAAATGCTTTTTCTGCAACTAGCAAGATTATCATGTGGTTTTTTTTCTTTCATCTTGTTTATATGGTGAATTACATTGATAGACTTTCGTATATTGAACCATCCCTGCATTCCAGGGATGAAGCCTACTTGATCATGGTGTATGATACTTTTGATGTGTTCTTGAATTCGGTTTGCTAGTATTTTATTAAGTATTTTTGCATCTATGTTCATGAGGGAGATTGGTCTGAAGTTCTCTTTCTTTGTTGGGTCTTTGTGTGGTTTAGGAATCAGAATGACAGTGGCCTCATAGAATGAGTTTGGCAGTGATCTTTCTGATTCTATGTGGTGGAAGAGTTTGAAAAGTAATGGTGTTAGTTCCTCTTTGAAGATCCTGTAGAATTCCGTGCTAAAGCCATCTGGCTCTGGGCTTTTTTTGGTTGGGAGATTATTAATGACTGTTTCTATTTCCTTGGGTGTTATTGGGCTGTTTAAGCTGTTAATCTGATTTTGATTTAGTTTTGGTAGGTGGAATTTATCGAGGAAATTGTCCATTTCGCTTAGTTTTTCGAATTTAGTGGAATATAGATTTTTAAAGTAATGCCCGAATATTTTCTGGATCTCCTCAATGTCTGTTGTTATTTCTCCCTTTTCATTTCTGATTTTATTGATTTGGGGTCTTTCCCTTTGCCTTTTAGTTAATTTGGCTAGGGGTCTGTCTATTTTGTTGATTTTCTCAAAGAACCAACTCTTGGTTTCATTGATTCTTTGTATAGTTCTTTTTGATTCTAAGTTGTTGATTTCAGCCCTAAGTTTGATGATTTCCTGCCTTCTGCTCTTCTTGGGAGTGTTTGTTTCTTTTTTTTTCCAATTCAACCAGCTTAGCTGTTAGTTCACTAATATGAGCTGTCACAATTTTCTTTTTGAAAGCATTTAGTGCTATGAACGTTCCTCGTAGCACAGCTTTCAATGTATCCCATAGGTTTGGGTATGTTGTGTCTTCATTGTCGTTGGATTTTAAGAAGTCTTGATTTCCTTCTTTATTTCTTCCCTGATCCAGTGGTCATCCAGTAAGGAGCTGTTCAATTTCCATGTGTGTGTAGGCTTTCTGTTGATTCTTTTACTGTTGAAGACCAGCTTTATTCCGTGGTGGTCTGATAAGATACAAGGTGTTATTTCAATTTTCTTGTATCTATGAGACTATCCTTGTGACCAACTATGTGGTTGATTTTGGAGAAGGTTCCGTGGGGTGCTGAGAAAAAGGTGTATTCCTTTGTGTTTGGGTGAAACGTTCTGTAGATATCTGTTAGGTCCTTTTGTTTCATGATCTCTGTTAGACTCAATATTTCTCTGTTTGTCTTCTGTCTTGATGATCTGTCCTTTGTTGTGAGAGGGGTGTTGAAGTCTCCCACTACTAATGTGTTGTGATCGACGTGCGCTTTAAGTTTTAGAAGTGTTTTTTGATATCGAGACATATCAGCGCCTGACAGCACCCCCTATTCTACTCCAAGTAGAAGATAAGCATCGAAGAACCTCCACTGTAAGATGGTTGAATTAGTGGCAAGCCTATCTATTGGCATGAAAAAAACCCCTTGCACCAACTGCAGACAGACTGCTGTCCAAAAAGGACAAAACTTGGTAGCAGGGAAGTCGATAGCCTAACTCTGCCAAGACAGGGTAGGTAAGTCCTTCATAATCCCTGCTCTACAACAAATGTCTGTCATAGAAACAGGACCCAAAGGCTGAAGACTGATGCAGGAATGTATGGAGAGAAAATGGGAACTGTCCAGGCAGTCATTGGTATGTCATTTCTTAGTTTTGGAAGCTGCAGGCCCTGCACTTCCTATATAAGCAAATATATTTATCCCTCTCAGGTCTCTGAGGTGGTTGAAGAATAGACAGCTAGAGTCTCATAGCTAAATTTTGAGTTGTTTAGGGATCAAGAGGGTGTTATAGATCTAAGAAGATACTCTTAAAAGTGTGTTGCAAGTTAGTATGAATGTTGAGTCAGATATAGACCTTTAAACACATGGAGATGGTTAGATAGTAGAATGTTAAAGTCAGGGGCCAAATATGTATAAACTGGACATTGGGAAGGTATACTGGGCTATTTAACTCTCATAAATGTGGCATATTTATATCTGTTGTTTTGTATAATGCTTACTGTTATAAGAGAAGGAACCATCTGTTGGACTGAAAGGGGAAACTTCTGGTGGGAAGAGGGTGGAAGGGCAGGATAGGAAGGGGGAATAGGGAAGGGTTTGTGACTGAGATGTGACTTGAAGAAAAAAAAATAAAGTATTTATATAAAAAAATAAGAAGTGTTTCTTTTACGAAAGTAGGTGCCTTTGTATTTGGGGCATAGATGTTCAGTATTGAGATTTCCTCTTGATGAATATTCCCTTTAATGAGTATATAGTGCCCTTCTTTGTCTTTCTTCATTAACTTCAGTTGGAAGTCTGTTTTGTTTGATATTAGGATGGCTACTCCAGTTTGCTTCCTGGGTCCATTTGCTTGGAAAACCTTTTCCCAGCCCTTTAATCTGAGGCAGTGTCTGTCTTTCGTAGTTAGATTTGTCTCTTGTATACAGCATAAGGAAGGGTCTTGCTTGCGGATCCACTCTGTAAACCTGTGTCTTTTTATTGGGGAGTTGGGACCATTGATGTTGATGGAAATTGGTGACCTGGGGTTGTTGTTTCCCATTAGTTTGGTATAGGTGATGGTCCTGTGTCTCTTTTGGTTTAGTTGCTGAGGGGTTTTCTATTCCCTTTGTTTTCTTGGGTGACGTTTTCTTCTCTGGGATGGAATTTTCCTTCTAGGATTTTCTGTAGGGCTGGGTTTGTGGGGAGATATTGTTTAAATTTGATTTTGTCATGGAATATCTTGTTTTCTCCATCTATGTTGATAGAGAATTTTGCTTGGTAAAGTAGTCTGGCTGGGCACCTATGAACTCTCAGGACTTGTAGGATATCTGTCCAGGCCCTTCTTGCTTTTAAAGTTTCTGAGGAGAAGTCAGGTGTAATTCTGATGGGTCTGCCATTGTATGTGACTTGACCTTTTTCTCTTACAGCTTTTAATATCCTTTCTTTGTTCTGTACATTTGGTGTTTCAATTATTATGTGGCAAGAGGAGTTTCTTTTCTGATCTAATCTGTTCGGTGTTCTGTAAGCCTCTAGGATTTTTATTGGCATCTCTTTTTTTCAGGTTTGGGAAGTTTTCTTCTATGACTTTGTTGAAGATATTTCCTGGACCTTGGAGTCGGGAGTCTTCTCTTTCCTCTATGCCTGTGATTCTTATGTTCCGTCTTTTCATTGAGTACTTGATTTCTTGGATGTTGTGGGTGAGAGATTTTTTAGCCTTCTCGTTTTCTTTGGATGTTGTACTGATTTCTTCCATCAAATCTTCCATGCCTGAGATCCTGTCTTCCATCTCTTGCATCCTATTGTTGATACTCGCATCCGTAGTTCCTGTTCTCTTCCCTTGGTTCTCCACTTCCTCTTTTAACTCTGGCTGTGTTTTCTTTATTGTCTCTATTTCTATTTTCATGTCTTGTATGGTATTGTTCGTTTTGTACATTTCCTTCTCCAGCTTACTTGTTTTTGTCTGAAAATCTTTCATTGCTTTGTCTTTTTCCTGTTCAAGCTCTGTCACCTTGGCTTGGAGCTCTTTAATGGTATTGTTCATTGTTTTAGCTTGTAAAATTGTGGCTTCTTTGAATTCCTTCATAGATTTAAGTTCTTCTTGAAGGGACTCTATCACTTTCCATAATGCAGAATTGTCAACCTTTTCATGTGTTTCTGTTGGTGTGAGGTCATCCGAATTGGATGAGCTAGAATAATTCTGCTTTGTTGGAGTCATATTTCCCTGATTTCTATTTTTTCTTGGACCTTTGGCCATGTGTGTATGTTTAGCTGTCTGTTCTTGTCGTTTTCTCTGTTTGGATCCACAGGGGATGCTTTGGTGAAGGAGTCGAATTGCTTGGCTATCTGTCCTTGCTTACAGTGTGATCTCAGGGTCACTGTGGTTTTAATAGCCTGAATTGCTGTGAGCTGGTGCAGCCTATTCCCAGGTAGTGAGTAATGGTCCGGGATTGTTACACTGCTCCCAGTTCAGACTTCTCTATTTTGCACACTGAGTGATCAGCATTCAATGGTTCTAATGGTATGGACCTTTTTGCCCAGGCACAGATTTTGTGGGCTTTGTTTGTCATCACGGAGGCTGACAGGGCCCGGCTCCACACCTAATGTTTCTGGGTTTACCTGAATACAGCTATGGTCCCCTGGCTTCTGGTTACCCACTAGCTTTCTCCGCCACAGGCCTGGCCGCTTCCCTCCCTATCTGCTCCGCCTATGGTGGGCGGAGCTTTGGCCCCTCCCGCTGTCAGAGCCGGCCTCCTTCCCTAGCTGCTTTGCTGTGGGTGGGCGGAGCTTCGGCCCCTCCCGCCGCCAGAGCCGGCCTCCCGCTCTAGCTGCTTTGCCGTGGTTGGGCGGAGCCTCGGCCCCTCCCGCCAGCGTCCGCTTCCCTCCCCAACTGCTCTGCCTGCCCACCTTCCGCTCCGGCTTGAGCGGCTGCGGATCTTCCGCTGAGCGCCCTCTTTCTATGTCTCGAAAAAACAAACAAACAAACAAAAAAAAAAACCACAAGACTTCAACTATTCTGCAAAATTTCTTAAATAGTTATAAGGTCTTCCTGAGGTATGGGAAGCCCAGTTGGTTAGTGGGCGATCGCCATGTGGCCTTTGATTCTGCCTGCTGTGTGTTGGGATCGATCTTACCATTCGCCTCTCCAAATGGGAGTTCCCGAATCCCGGATTTAGTGGCTTCCGTGTCTGCGAGAGATGGAGGAGAGCCTTGCCCTGGGACTTTTAACAGTCCCTTGGGAGCTGTGCATGTTCCTGGAGGGGCCAGACCCTCCGGTTTTTGCACAGTGTCCCACAACTCTGTATTTTCTATGGCTCTTCTCTCCCACATTCAAAATGCGTCCGTGCAGTTCGCCGCCATCTTCCGCTCTCGAATTTGTATTTCTTAACTATCCTAAATGGTTTAAGACGGTTGGTATCAAGAGGCCAGAGCTTCACATTTCATTTTTAAGTATCTCTAGGTACAATACCTTTAATTTTGTATCAATATACAAAGATCTATTCTAATGTGGCCAAATATACTCTTAATTTTGTATCAATATACAAAGATCAATGCCTATGTAGCCCAATACAATCTTAATATTACGTCAATATACAAGAATCAATACCATTGTGGCCAACTATAATCTTAATTTTGTATCAATATACAAAGATCAATACCGATGTAGTCCAATACAATCTTAATTTTGTACAATATACAATGGTCAATACCACTTTAGCCAAAAATAATACTAATTTTGTATCAGTATACAAAGGTATAAGGGCATATTCAATAATCTGTCCCTTCTTCTTGGTCCTTCCAATACTATGTCTATGTCCCATTTTTCTCAAGTCTGTGCACTCCTACATAGGAGAGAAAGAAGCATACAGAAAAGAAAAAGAAGGAAGTCCCTGGGTCTAACCTCCAAAACCCATTGAACAAGACCATTTAACAGCTTGTAGTCTCTTCCCCTAAATAACAAAGTTTTCTGTTATCCATCAAATAACCAAAAGGAGGGGAGAAATACCCTCCCCACCCTCTGGGCATGGGTCGCTCTCTTAAAATGACTTCCTGCTGATTTGGGTCGTAGTAAACCTGTTTGGGGCCTGAACCAGAATGGAAAAATGGTTAAAATTGTTAGTACAATCCTTTTATGTTCAGTCCTTTTGTGCTCAGCTGTTTAGATGTCCTAAGAAGTTTATAGACAGAATCTGATCTTCCAGGCTTTACTGAAGTTCTGGATGGAGCAGTGTGTGGAGCTGAATGATCTTAGCAATTTTGAGTTGTTGTGGTTGTAGACTTTTGATGGAAACAGCTATTGAGGGAGTCTGCAAGGCTGAATCATCTGGGCCACTCATCTTCTTTGGTGTCTGATTCTGTTTTCTCTTGAGGTTTCCACTGTCCAGTTGTCCTTGGATTCCTTGAATGGATGCTTTAAAATTCCTGGAAAGATAAGAACAGAGCCCTGCCCTAATCCTAACTCTGGGACAATTACCATTTTTTTGGGGGGGTCAGGTAATATTTCTCCTGAAGCAAATTTGGTTTTTTGGCAATATATAAAGTATTATCTTTCAATCTGAATTAAAGAAGAAATTATTTTGTTATTTTGGAGCTAAACAAGCCTTAGTGTATATATTTGGAGATCTCAAAGGACAATTTGTTTGTATTGAGTAGGCCTTTTGTAAGTAACTTTTAAACTTAAGTCCTTCCAAATCCTATATGTCTGTCTCTGCCTTCTAGTTATTGGGATCAAAGACCTGTGGTTCCCATCTGAAGGGATTAAAGGTGTGTTCCACCACTCCTGGATCCAAGTTTTTCTCTATTTAGAGTTTGTTTTGTATCAGGTTGACCTTGGGCTCTGAGATCTGCCTGTTTCTGTCTCTAGTGTGTTGGGATTAAGGGTGTACTCTTCTTGAATGATGGGATTAAGGGTGTGCACCCTCACCACCCTGTTCCGTGTAACTCTAGAATTTATAAGACAACTAACTCTATAGTGCTCCTCCCGTCTCTGTTGAAGTTAAAGTCATGGGCTAACACCACACTTTTCATGTATTTTACCTTAGCTCTAAGTTTTTTCAACTCTTGGAGGTTTATAAAACCAGGTTGAATGGCTGTAACCTTTATTTTATTTACAGTGTTTTAAAATTGTTACCTGCTTTTTTTTTAATTAATAAATTTATTTGTTGCTTCAGGTTACATCTCTATCATATTGTCCTCTTTCCCTGCTTCCCAGCCCCACCTTCCCATCCTCTACCCCCTAATCCTTCCCTCCTGTTCCTCTGGGGTGTAGTGTCCCTACATAATTGTCCCTCGCCACAGTTCAGGAGTCATATGAGGGCCAAGAGCCTCTTCATACACTGGGGGCCAACGAGGCAGTACCGCCAGTGAAAGGTGTCTCCTTGCTATGAAGGGAAAACTAAAAAAAGCCCAGCAAACATACAGAACCACAAAAACAAAGAACAACAACAAAAAGAGAAAGGAAAAAAGAAAAAGGTAAAAGAAAAAAAGTCTATGTCCATATTCCTTTTGGTTTGTTGGTTGTAGTACAGATATCCTGTACTATATAGCTAAAATCCTACTATAAGTGAATAGATGCCCTGTGCATCCTTCTGAGTCTGGGTTAGCTCACTCAGGATGATCTTCTCTAGTACCATCCATTTGGTTGCAAATTGCATAATTTCATTGTTTCTGATAGCTGAGTAATATTCCATAGTATAGATGTACCACTGTTTTTAATCCGTGCTTCAGTTGAGGGACATCTGGGTTGTTTCCAATTTCTAGCTATTACAAATAAGGCTGCTATAAACATAGATGAGGAGACTTCCCTATGACTCCGTGAGGAGTCCTTTGGGTGTATACCCAGAAGTGGTATGGCTGGGTCCTGAGGCAAAGCTATTCCAAGATTTCTAATATATCACCATACTGACCTCCATAGTGGTTGCACAAGCCTGCACTCCCACCAGCAATGGAGGAGGTTTCCCCTTTCTCCACACCCTCACCAGCATGTGCTGTCATTTGAGCTCTTTATCTTTGCCATTCTGACAGGTGTGAGATGGAATATCAGAGTCGTCTTGAGCTGCATTTCTCTGATGATTAAGGATGTTGAACATTTCTTCAGGTGTCTCTCAGCCATTAAGGATTCCTCCTTTGTGAATTCTCTATTTAGATCCATCTCCCATTTTTTGATTGGATTATTTGGTTTCTTGGCATTTAGTTTCTTGAGTTCTTTGTAAATTTTGTATAATCGCTCTTTATCAGATGTGGGGTTGGTGAAGATTTTCTCCCAATCTGTTGGTCGCCGTTTTGTTCGAATGACAGTGTCTTTTGCCTTACAGAAGCTTTTCAGTTTCATGAGGTCCCATTTATTGATTGTTGATCTCAGGTCCTGAGCTGTTGGTGTTCAGTTCAGGAAGTTGTCACCTGTGCCAATGAGTTCAAGGGTTTCTCCTACTTTTTCTTCTAGTAAACTTAGTGTGACCGGCCTTATGTTAAGGTCTTTGATCCACTTGAATTTAAGTTTTGTACAAGGTGATAAGTATGGGCCTAATTTCATTCTTTTGCAAGTGGACATCCAGTTGGACCAGCACCATTTGTTGAAGATGCTGTCCTTCTTCCATTGTACGGTTTTGGCTTCTTTGTCAAAGATTAGTTGGCCATAGGTATGTGGGTCCATTTTTGGGTCTTCAATTCGATTCCATTGATCTACTGGTCTTTTTCTATGCCAATACCATGCTGTTTTTAGTATTATTGCTCTGTAGTACAGCTTGAAATCTGGGATGGTGATACCTCCATATGCTTTTTTATTGTACAGGATTGATTTAGCTATTCTGGGCTTTTTGTTGTTCCATATGAAGTTGAGAATAGCTCTTTCCAAGTCTTTAAAAAATTGTGTTGGTATTTTGATAGGAATTGCACTGAATCTATATATTGCTTTTGGTAGGATAACCATTTTTATTATGTTGATCCTACCTATCCATGAGCATGAGAGTTCTTTCCATCTTCTAAGGGCCTTTTCCATTTCTTTCTTCAGGGGCTTGAAGTTCTTGTTGTATAGGTCCTTTACTTGCTTGGTTAGAGTTACCCCCAGGTATTTTATGTTGTTTGTGGCTATTGTGAAGGGGGTTGTTTCCCTTATTTCTTTCTCAGCCCATTTGTTTGTTTTATAAAGAAGGGCTTCTGATATTTTTGAATTAATTTTGTATCCAGCCACTGTGCTGAAGGTGTTTATCAGTTGTAAGAGTTCTCTGGTGGAATTTTTGGGGTCGCTTATGTATACTATCATATTATCTGCAAAGAGGGATAATTTGACTTCTTCGTTTACAATGTTTATCCCCTTGATCTCTTTTAGTTGTCTTATTGCTCTAGCAAGAACTTCAAGTACTGTATTGAAGAGATATGGTGAAAGTGGACATCCTTGTCTTGTCCCTGAGTTTAGAGGAAATGCTTCAAACTTCTCTCCATTTAATTTGATGTTGGCCACAGGCTTGCTGTATATTGCCTTTATTATTTCTAGGTATGGTCCTTGTATGCCTGTTCTCTCCAGAACTTTTAGCATGAAGGAGTGTTGGATTTTGTCAATTGCTTTTTCTGCATCTAGGGAGATTATCATGGGTTTTTTTATTTCATTTTGTTTATATGGTGAATGACGTTGACAGACTTTTGTATGTTGAACCATCCCTGCATTCCTGGGATGAAGCCTACTTGGTCATTGTGTATGATACTTTTGATGTGTTCTTGAATTTGGTTTGCTAGTATTTTTGCATCTATTTTCATGAGGGAGATTGGTCTGAAGTTCTCTTTCTTTGTTGAGTCTTTGTGTGGTTTAGGAATCAGGGTGACTATGGCCCCATAGAATGAGTTTGGCAATGTTCTTTCAGATTCTATTTTGTGAAAGTGTTTGAAAAGTATTGGTGTTAGCTCCTCTTGAAGGTCCAGTAGAATTCCGTGCTAAAGCCATCTGTCCCTGGGCTTTTATTGGTTGGGAGATTTTTAATGACTGTTTCTATTTCCTTAGAGGTTATAGGGCTATTTAATCTGTTAATCTGATCTTGATTTAGTTTTGGTAGGTGGAATCTATTGAGGAGATTGTCCATTTCGCTTATGTTTTCAAATTTGGTGGAATATAGATTTTTAAAATAGGACCCAAATATTTTCTGGATCTCCTAAATGTCTGTTGTTATTTCTCCCTTTTCATTTCTGATTTTGTTGATTTGGGGTCTTTCCCTCTGTCTTTTAGTTGATTTGGCTAAGGGTCTGTCTATTTTGTTGATTTTCTCGAAGAACCAACTGTTGCTTTCATTGATTCTTTGTATAGTTCTTTTTGTTTCTAAGTTTTTGATTTCAGCCCTAAGTTTGATGATCTCTTGCCTTCTGCTCCTCTTGGGAGTGTTTGCTTCTTTTTTTTTTTCCAATTCACCCAGCTTAGCTGTTAATTCGCTAATATGAGCTGTCACAATTTTCTTTTTGAAGGCACTTAGTGCTATGAGCTTTCCTCGGAGCACAGCTTTCATTATATCCCATAGGTTTGGGTATGTTGTGCCTTCATTGTCATTGGATTTTAAGAAGTCTTTGATTTCCTTCTTTATTTCTTCCCTGACCCAGTAGTCATCCAGTAAGGAGTTGTTCAATTTCCATGTGTGTGTAGACTTTCTGTTGATTCTATTGCTATTGAAGACCAGCTTTATTCCATGGTGGTCTGATAAGATACAAGGTGCCATTTCAATTTTCTTGTATCTGTTGAGACTATCTTTGTGTCCGACTCTGTGGTCGATTTTGGAGAAGGTTCTGTGAGGTGCTGAGAAGAAGTTGTATTCCTTTGTGTTTGGGTGAAATGTTCTGTAGATATCTGTTAGGTCCATTTGGTTCATGATCTCTGTTAGCCTCAATATTTCTCTGTTTGGCCTCTGTCTTGATGATCTGTCCATTGTTGTGAGTGGGTGTTGAAGTCTCCCACTACTAATGTGTTGTGATCGACGTGCGATTTATGTTTTAGAAGCATTTCTTTTACAAATGTAGGTCCTTTGTATTTGGGGCATAGATGTTCAATATTGAGATGTCCTCTAGATGAATATTCCCTTTAATGAGTATATAATGCCCTTCTCTGTCTTTTTTCATTAACTTCAGTTGGAAGTCTGTTTTGTTTGATATTAGGATGGCTACTCCAGCTTGCTTCCTGGGTCCATTTGCTTGGAAAACCTTTTCCCAGCCCTTTACTCTGAGGTAGTGTCTACCTTTATAGTGAGATGTGTTTCTTGTATGCAGCAAAAAGACGGGTCTTGCTTGCGTATCCAATCTATAAACCTATGTCTTTTTATTGGGGTGTTGAGTCCATTGTTTTTGATGGATATTAGTGACCTGGGGTTTTATTTCCCATTAGTTTGGTATAGATGATCATCCTGTGCCTCTTTTGGTTTTGTTGCTGTGGGGTTTTCTATTCCCTCTGTTTTCTTTGGTGTAATTTTCTTCTCTAGGTTGGAATTTTTCTCCTAGGATTTTCTGTAGGGCTGATCTTGTGGGTAGATATTGTTTAAATTTGATTTTGTCATGGAATATCTTGTTTTATCCATCTATGTTGATAGAGAGTTTTGCTGGGTATAGTAGTCTGGCTGGGCACCTATGTTCTCTCAGGACTTGTAGGATATCTGTCCAGGCCCTTCTAGCTTTTAAAGTTTCTGTGGAGAAGTCAGGTGTGATTCTGATGTTTCTGCCATTGCAACGTGACTTGTCCTTTTTCTCTTACAGCTTTTAATATTCTTTCTTTGTTCTGTACATTTGGTGTTTCAATTATTGTGTGGTGAGAGGAGTTTCTTTTCTGATCTAATCTGTTCAGTGTTCTGTAAGCCTCTTGGATTTTTATTGGTATCTCTTTTTTTCAGGTTTGGGAAGTTTTCTTCTATGATTTTGTTGAAGATATTTCCTGGACCATGGAGTTGGGAGTCTTCTCTTTCCTCTATGCCTAAAATTCTTAGGTTCCGTCTTTTCATTGAGTCCTTGATTTCTTGGATGTTGTGGGTGAGAGATTTTTTAGCTTCTCATTTTCTTTGGATGTTGTACTGATTTCTTCCATCGAATTTTCCATGCCTGAGATCCTGTCTTCCATCTCTTGCATCCTATTTTTCATACTCACATCCATAGTTCCTGTTCTCTTCCCTTGATTCTCCTCTTCCTCTTTTAACTCTGACTGTGTTTTCTTTATTGTTTCTGTTTCTATTTTCATGTCTTGAATGGTATTGTTCATTTTGTACATTTCCTTCTCCAGTGTGCTTGTTTTTGCCTTTAAATTTTTCATTGCTTTTTCCTTTTGCTGTTTAAGCTGAGTTACCTTGGCTTGGAGCTCTTTAATGGTGTTATTCATTGTTTTGACTTGTAAAATTGTGGCTTCTTTGAATTCTTTCATAGATTTAAGTTCTTCTTGAAGGGACTCTATCACTTTCCATAATGCAGAATTGTCATCATTTTCATATGTTTCTGCTGTTGTGCGATCATCCGAATTGGATAAGCTAGGATAGTTCTGCGTTGTTGGAGTCATATTTCCTTGATTTCTGTTTTTTCTTGGACCTTTGGCCATATGGATGTGTTTAGTTGTCTGCTCTCGTCGTCTTCTGGGCTGGATCTATAGGGGATGCTTTTGTGCAGCAGTCGAATTGCTTGGCTATCTGTTGTTGCTTACAGGGGGATCTCAGGGTTATTGTGTTTCTAATAGCCTGAAGCACTGTGAGCTGGTGCAGCCTATTCCCATGTAATGAGAATTGGCCCAGGATTGTTTCACTGCTCCCAAGTCAGACTTCTCTATATTGCACACTGATTGATTAGCCTGTAGTGGTTCTGATGGTATGGACCTGTTTGCCCAGGCAAGGATTCTGTGGACTCTGGTTATCCCCACGAAGACTGAGAGGGCCCTGCTCCACCCCTAATATGTCTGGGTTTTCCAGAATACAGTTATGGTCCCCTGGCTTCTGGCTTCCACGTTTTGGAGCCCTCAGTCTCTGTACGCCTCGGCTGCTAGCTCTGCCTCTGTGTGCCTCTGTGCACTCCCAGCCCTGCCACTTCACTGTGTGTGCTTCCCGCTAGGCTCCTCTGCCGTAGGCGCTGCACCTCTGCCTGCACCCCCTGTGCTGGCTGCCCCCCCGTCCGCTCCTTCCCTGCGGCGCCACCTCTGTCCTGCGCCCCTGTTCACTAATCTTCCACCTGGCTCCTTAGCTGCGTGTGCGGGCTTCAGTTCTGCCCCCCTGTGTGGGTTTCTGCCGGGTTCCTTAGCTGTGGGTGCACGTCTCTGCCCTGCCCCCCCTGTTTGGTCTTCCCCCTGGCTCCTTAGCCGTGTGCCCTGTTTCTGTCTTGCTAAGACTTCAATTAGCCCACAAAGTTTCCTAAATAGCTATAAGGTCCGCCTGAGGTGTGGGGAGCCTAGTAGGCTGATGAGTGATCCCCGTGTGGGATCTGATTCTGCCTGCTGTGTGTTAGAGTCGATCTTACCAGGCACCTCTCCAAATGGGAGTTCCCTAGTCCCGGATTTAGTGGCTTCTGTGTCTGGGAGAGATGGGGGAGAGCCTTTCCCTGGGACTTTTAACAGTCCCTTGGGAGCTGTGTGTGTTCCTGGAGGGTCTAGCCCCTCCGGTTTTTGCACAGTGTCCAATAACTCTGTGCTTTTTATGGCTCTTTTCCCCATGTTCAAAATGCATCCGTGCGGGTCACCACCATCTTGGATCCCCCCTTTCTCAGCCCATTTATTTGTTGTATAAAGAAGGGCTTCTGATTTTTTTGAATTAATTTTGTATCCAGCCACCTTGCTGAAGGTGTTTATCAGCTGTAAGAGTTCTCTGGTGGAATTTTTGGGGTCACTTATATATACTATCATATTGTCTGCAAATATGGATAATTTGACTTTGCTTCCAATTTGTATCCATTTGTTCTCCTTTAGTTGTCTTATTGCTCTAGCAAGAACTTCAAGTACTATGTTGAAGAGATATGGATAAAGTGGGCATCCTTGTCTTTTCCCTGAGTTTAGAGGAAATGCTTCAAGCTTCTCTCCATTTAATTTGATTTTGGCTACTGGCTTGCTGTATATCACCTTTATTGTTTCTAGGTATGCTCCTTGTATGCCTGTTCTTTCCAGGAGTTTTTAGCTTGGTATTCTTAAGGAACTCCTAACAGTGGGAGTGAGGGCAGTCTCTGACTCTTGTCTGCTTTTGGGACCCTTCTCCTAATACTGAGTTGCCTCATCCAGCCTTGATATGAGAGTTTGTGCCTAGTCTTATTGTAACTTGTGCCATGTTTGATTGATATCCCTGGGAGACATTATCTTATGGGAAATGGAAGAGGAGTGGATCTAGAGGAGAGGGGAGGTGGGAAGGCAGTGACTGAGAGGAGAGGAAGGGAGAAGAATCTGTGGTGGGGATACAATATATGAGAGAAGAATAAATAAAAAAGAACAAAGAAAATCCTGTCTCAAAACAAACAAAATCACAATAAAAAATGAAACATATTGTTTTGAATGCTAACTTTGGGATAAATAGAAGCAGTGCTGGGGGTGGGGCTGTACTTCCATAGTACCAACATTCAAGAAGTTAAGGCAGGGCTCAGGATAACCTTGGCTACTCTGTCTCAAAAACTAAAATACACCTAGGTGTAGTGTCTGTAAAAGTAACTTATATTTTTCTGATTTGTTTGTCATCTAGGCTTATTGCATTTGTCTGCTAACCTAGACCTAGTCCTAGAAGCTTCTAGCCTTCATACAATCTAATTTAGGCCTAGAATGTTTTCAGCTTCTTAGACTTACTGCTGAATAAGCTCACCCTTTCCACTTCTTTCTGAGTTCTTCCTGGCTGGTTAAATTCAGCTGTTGTGGCTCAAAATTCCTCTACAAATTGACTGATTAAAACTGGCTTCTCTCAGCTTCTGAATAGCTCTGCTTCTGAACTCCACAAACTGAACTGCACTGAACTGCATGAACTTAACTGAACTTCACCAAACTGCCTGCACTGTACTGAACTGTATTGTACTATACTGTACTGAACTCTAATGTACTGTCTTCTCTACTGACTCTCTGCTATACTCTACTGTATTGTCTTCTCTACTTTCTCTGTCTACCATACCCTACTCTACCTCTCATCTCTATTGCACTGCTCTCAAGTAGCTTCTCTTTTCTGTCTGTTCTCTAGAGAGTTGGGTGTATCTTATCTCTGACTCATTGTTTTCTTTCCTTTTCTCCTTGGAGATTTAATTTCTATGTGGATATATCTAATCCTTATTGAGACAGGGTTTCTCTTTGTAGCTTGGGCTGTCTTGATTTGGTCTGTAGAGCTCTGTAGATTAGATTTGCCTGGGGACACAAAAGGAACCTGTTTTTTCCCTTGTCTCCCAAGTTTTGGGATCCAGGTATGAATTTAATTAATTTAATTACCTTTATTAAACAATAATATTAAACCATTTTGTATTAGTTTGAGTTTCAATTGTCCCATGGGAGACCCATTCTTGAGGAAATTGGTTTAGAGTAGCATGATATGCTATTTTATGTTAGTGTTTCTTACCTGTTGGCAGTGGAAGGTATGCAGCCTGTATGTTCCTCCCCCAGCCTAGTTCTGGGTCCTTACATTGACTAACATCTCCCCCCCCTCTCTTTCTTTCTCTTTGAGACAGGATTTATCTGTGCATCCTTGACTAGCATGGACTCACTCTGTATGCCAGACTGGTCTTGACCTCACAGAGATCCACCTGCCTCTGCCTCCCAAGTGCTGGGATTAAAAGCATGCACCACCACACCCAGCCACTAACATATCTCTTTTAGGGACAAAATGCCTCTTGAAACCAGTTCTCCAGTAGGAGCTCCACACCTAAGGAGACTGGCTTGTTACCTTTCCTATTTATATAAATTTAAGATTAATGTGTATCTATTAGATCAGTAAGGACATTATTTTTAATTACTAAGCAAAACTTATATTGTACCTTCAAGGAAAAAAATGTGTCATTTTGAATTCTAGACTGTCTAGCAAGTACCCTTATCTTATCAGCAGGAGTTCCGTCCTGACTTCATTGTTTAGGGTAGGATGTTCTAGAATTCTGAGATCCACCCGTTTCTTCCTCCAGTGTAATAGGATTAAGGGTGTGCCATTAACACCTTGCTCCAAATGTTCACTTAAATCCCAGATAATAGTAACTCTGTAACCCAGAGAGTAACTCTAAACTTCAGTGACAATTCCAATTCTGTTCAAAATCCTTAAAAATCTCTCATGTTTTAGCAATGCCAAACCACAAAAATATTCTTTCTAGCTCCTGATATAGGGAAAAATCAAAGGCTTCTGAACAAAAATCAAGCAAAGAAATAAGAACATCCTAAAAGCCTTGGTCTATCTTTGCCATTTTATGCTTCAATTTTGTTCTGTTCAGTATTCCTTAGAATCTGGTTGTGACTGCATTCCATTGGTGGGTCTATACCAGATAGCCCTGACAAAGCCTGTAGTAGTCAGGGAGCCCTGAGCTCCAGATGCCATCAATTTTATCTTATCTCTCTGGAAGGGCTTCCCTCCTTCACCCATTGTCATTGTCAACAATTTGACATTCCATATGTAAGCTCTCTCCCTTAAGCCTATCCTAGTCAGATCTTTCTCAAAAAGGATACACAGAACCACAATTATCAGTGTAAAAATCATTTTCATGCTAAGAGAAACAAACTCAATTGGAATCCAAACATATTGAGACATTATGAATTTTTCCTTTTTTAATCTAGGTGGTTAATTCTGCTCCCAAACTCTGTCTAGAAGACTGTCAGTTTGTTAGGACCAAAGTTTACATGACCAAAGCTTAGTCAGGCTTCAGAAGCCTGGGAATCTGAGTAGGCCCCAAACTCCAGGTCAACGTGTCCCAGAAACTATCACATACTACCCCTCTGAGTTTGGAAGTTCCTTAACTGTAACTAGGAGAGTCTCACTAGGAGACCAAGTTTCTTGTTCTTAGTATCAAGTTCCTGAATCTTTAGCCAGCACCAATCAATGTAGAGATAGTGATGCTAACCAATGAAAGCACTGTTGCTTGATGATGCTTGATTCTGACTTGCTGAAACATATTTAATCTGAACTGAGATTTTACTCAGGGTCTCCTCCATCTCCTTGCATGGAGAATCTATGGAGGTTGACCCCAGCGCATCAGTCAAGTCCTAGTGATTCCTCAGTTGCCCAAAATTCACGGGTCTGTTTCTTGGACCTAACAGATTTTTTAGTACATAAGGACAGCCTTAGCGCTCCATCTTTGCTGCAAGCCAGTATCTTTTGTTAAGCGAGCCAGCTGCACCTTTGAAATGTATTTGGGTTTGGTTCTTTGCTCTTTGGCTGGGAAACCACCTTTTACCTGGGCCTTCTCAGGTTGTATGCATAGATTGTAATTGCTGCGATTGGGTGCCATTTGTAGAAGTAAATTAAATTACTTACCAGTATTTATATTATAGTTACTTGGATGGTAATTGTTACTCCTTACATAATTCTATCCCTGAATAAAGCCCCATACAAAATACATATGTCCCCTGGGCTGTTATTCCCCACACTAAGCTGATGTTCCAGGCCACATGGAATGATATTCTTTTCTCTAACCCATGGCATGTATCCTTCTTTCTGCTCTTGGCTTCTTTTCTTTCTTCTCCTGGAAGCTTCTCCTACCCATAAACCTCTCTGCTTCAGAAGCCCAAGCACCCTTGCCCTGCCTTTCTCTTTGCCCAATCTCAGGCCTCAGCATTTATTTAACCAATAAGAGACAATGGTTAACAAGGAAGGTAGCTTAGCTTCACTTGATGTACAGCAAGGAGGCTTCTGGGAACAGGTTAATTAACATTTAAAATGCATAACATCACCCCACCATACTGTACCCTACTCTACTTCTCATCATTACAGTACTGCTCTTAAGTAGCTTCTCTTTCCTATCTGTTCTTGTGAGAGTTGAGTATATCCTATCTCTGACTCATTCTGTCAAATCTTTCTCTGATTCATCACTTTGTCTAGCCTTCAAATAGACGTTACTTTCAAACATGGGTGCTTGTGTCTACAAACTAGCTTTATCTTCATTGTTTGGGATTAAAGGTGTGTGACATATCTGGATTCTAGCTGTATCATATAGTCTTTGGATATTATTCCTGGCCAGATCAGTCATGTTGCTGGATAAAAATTCCTGTACAGGTGGCTTGTGCATATAATCACACTATATCTGTTGGCTGTTTATATTTCTTCCTTTGAGAACTTTGTGTATTTGTTCATTTATTGTTGAAAATTAAAAGTGGCAGCTTTTTTCTCTAACTTGGCAAGCACCCAAATAGTCAAGACAGAACCTATAGTTTTATTCAACAAGCTTTAAGACACAATAACTGAGCAATATTAATCTATTTTAAATATCTAAGAAAATCTTGCTACCTCCCAGCCAAAATCCCTGAGATACTTGCATTTTATGACTTTCTTTGCTCCAGCTGTTTTCTCATGATGACTTCTGGACTTCTAGTGGCTCAATCCCCCTTCTTCCCTTCCTTCAGTGGACTCAGGAATCCAGCCCTATTCTCTCCTCTGTGCAGTCATTGGCTGATCAGCTTTTACTGACAAATCAGAGAATAAGTGGGAAGCAATGTTTACACAAACTTGAGCCAGGAGATTCTTAGAATAAGCATTTAATGCCATGTCCAGCTTGCAACCGAATATGGGGGTATAGAAATCAGCATTTGAATAACAGAAGAATAATCTTTACAAAGTACACAATAACATTATGCCAACGTTCATTAGCCCATTTATTGACTAAATGATTTATTTTTTTGAGTGATCAATTTTTAGAGTTCTTTATAAATTCTAGATATGAATAACCTATCTGATATATAAGTAACAAAGATCTCCCATTCTATTGGATGCATCTTTGTTCTTCTAATTTTTTTCTTGGCCTAGGAGAAGTTTTAAAATTTCATGCTATCTTGTCTGTTAATTTTTGGGATTATTTCCTGTGCTATTGGAGTTCCTTTCAGAAACCTCTTGCCTATGTCTTTATCTTGAAGTGTTTTTATTTTCTCTTTTCCTTAGGCAGTTTCAGGCTTTACATTAGAATCATTTTGAATACATGCTTGTGCAGAGTTAGAGATATGAGTACAATTTCAGTCTCTTATTTGTGAATATCAACACTCTATCGACTTAATTTGCTTATAGTACTGTTTGTTGAAAAGGGTGTCTTTTATTCCAATGTATGTTTTTGATATCTTTGTCAAAGATTAAGTAGATGTATTTGTGTAGATTTATTTCTTGGTCCTCCCTTCCTTTCCATTATGTGTCTATTTTTGTGTCAGCAGGTCATCATTTCCTCAACAAAAAAAAAGATGTTAAGAGTTTGATTTGGAACAGATTTCAGGGTTTCAAGATAGTGACTACTACATGGTCCTTGGTAGTAAAATCTCTCTGTCTCTGTCTCTTGTGGGAGCACGTGTGTGTGTGTGTGTGTGTGTGTGTGTGTGTGTGTGCTGGCAGTTGTGTCTGCAGTGAATGTAAAGCTATGGAGATTCTCAGTCGTAACACATCTTCTACATCCTCCATGGAGTAGAGCTCCTTAGGGAGCTGCCATAACACCTGCAGTATGATTGATATTGATAATCTGCACCCTTTTTTTCTTGTTCCTGTTTATTCCCATGGTCTCTGTACTTTGTTAGTCTCTGGAGCAATTTGGGCAGTGTGAAACCAAAGTGGGTTCTTTGGGCAGTGCCCTGAAGGACTAGGAAAGATGGGCATGCATCCTCTTTTCTTTTCCTTTAGGGGAAATTGTGGGCTGAGAAGATCTTTCATTCTTCTACACTGTGCTAGCCTCAAGCATTAGATGATGTAAAGAGAAATTGCTTTTCCTACCCTTCTATGTGTTTTGTTTTGTGCTGCTGGTGTTCAAATCCAGGGCCCTGTGTTTGTGAGATAAAATAATTCTGTTTAGAACTTAGCCCTATCTTCCTGCCATTTCTGCATTCTTGTTTACTTTTTTCCTCCTTTGTGTTGTTGGACCAGCTTAATTGGTCTTTTTGAATACTCAGAATAAAATTTTCATTATGGATACCTTTCTTTCTCTCTCTCTCTCTCTCTCTCTCTCTCTCTCTCTCTTTTTTTGTGAGATGGTGGAATGTCCTACCCCACCATTTATCTGATGTTCTGATGTTACTGCTCTTATTGCCAAATCCAGTCTTTTAATTTTGGAAAGAGAACAACATTCTTGCTTAATTCGGGTTATTTTAAATCTGTGAGCAAGTACAATGAATACCCTGAAATCATGCTTGCACATAATTCAATGCTATATATTTCATTAAAGAAGTCATTTCCCCAAGTGATAATAATGGGCTTATTTAGCTCTGGGGCAGTGTGGAGGCTTCTCTACTGTTAGTAAAGTTAGGTAGTCTCAGGAAAGTGGGGCATGTGGGAAAATGCTTACTAACTATATTCAAGTGGTAGGTGCAATCTAGATATATCAAACTCAGGAGAAGTATGTCTCATAGAGCACTTTTCCTTTCTATATATAGATTTGAAGCCATAAACTTGAAGAGGATATTTCTTTAAGAAATCTCTTAGCCCTCATATGACTGTTGAACTGAAGGGGGCCGATATGTAGGGGCAACCCACTCTGGAGGAGTAGGATAGGTGAAAGAGGGGAGAGAGAGGGGGAGGGTGGGACGGGGAGGGGTGGAGAGAGGGGATGGAGATGTAACTTGAAGTAATAAATAAACATAAAAAGAGATTCAATTTCAGATGCTACCTGCACTTCCAACTGCTGCATTGATCATATAGTAATGTACTTTATTTATTCAGAAAACATTTACTGGACAGATACTATGTTAGTCGTCGGGGATAAAGAAGAGAGTATATTTGACATTGTAAATACACTATGCTAACAAATATGAATTTGAGGTCATTTAAATTGCTATCAACATAGAGCTACCAGGTGTAATCTAAGTGTCTAATCTAGCTATGGGTGTCATGATGATTTTCCCTAGAAACCGAAATTTCATTTTTTTTTCGAGAGAGGAACTCACAGTATAGTCCAGGCTAGCACCATATCCATGGCAAAACCTAGACCAAATGTAATCAAGTTGCCAGTTTTTCCTGTATACAATTAAGACTAGAGGCTAGTTGGGAAACACCAGATCGTGAAGTGATAAAAACAGTCATGAAGATCATGGGGACCATGGAACATTCTGAGTATAGGAATGACCAGCAAGGTCACCACTGACAACATTGAGCATCTTCAATATACTTTGCTGTTGTCTTATCTGCAGACAATAGCTTCTGCAGCCCTGAAGAGTACCTCTCCACCCTGCCTACATGCAGAGTCCTTTAATCCCTGCACAGAATTGCACAAATCTCTCTCTCTCATTGCCCAGTTTTCTTGCTCCTTCTCAAGTCTAGATGGAGCACAGAGTTAAGTTTATGTTTATGAATAAAGCCTAAGTAACAACAGTACCACCCACCCCAGCATATTTCTTACCAGAGGTCTGGTCAGAGGCAGGCAATCCAGATTACAGCTGCTGTAGTTTCCCTTTGTACATCGAAGATGCTAACTTACCTGCCCTCGTAGAGGGAGACTAGAAGTATGAATCTACCTCAAGTGTTTAGAAAGTGCATCTGGCTCAGGAATGCCACGTGGATGTATTTAGAAGATGTACTCTCAGTGTGATAGAATGTGAAGGCATTGGACCTCTGGGAAAAAGTTTTAGGAGCAGACACCAAAACTAGTGTAAGAAGTTCATAAACACAATGGATCACCATTGTAAAAGATTTTTATTATTTTTTTGAAAATTTCATGAAATGCATTTTGAATATATTCACCATCAGCGTCTCACCCTAACTCTTCCCTGACCCACACTCATAACCCTACTTTCTCTCCCAACTTCATATCTTGTTTTTTTTTTTTTTTTTTTTAGTAACTCATCAAGTCTAATTAACCTGCCCATGCACACCTGGGTGTGGGTCACCGCTGGGGTGTGGTCAGTTTACTAGGAGCCATATTCTTATAGACAACTGACTCTCCCTTCCCTAGAAACCGCCAACTGTTTACAACACCCCAGTTAGGGATGGAGAGTCATAAAGCATTCCCACTCTGTGCTGGAATGCTGACTGACTGATCTTGTGCAGGCAACCAGAGCTGCTGTTCATTTATGAGTGCAAGGGTTATGTGTAACAGTAAATTTTTATTTATCAAACATATATATATTAATACTTAACAATTACCTAACAATTGCCTATAAAGTTCCTAAATCCTAAAACCCAAACCCTAACTCTAAAACCTAGCACCTAAAACTTCTTAATACCTTCAAAACAACCATTTAACATTAACCTAAAGTTTCTTAAAAGGATATTTTCCTCTGGGCGTAAATCCTTATGGATGGCTGGTCTTTATCAAATCTTTCAGTCTTAAAGTCTCTGAATTTCGTTCTTCAGATCCTAAGACAGTATATCAAGCAGGATTTTCCTTTGCAATCTTAGAGACCAATTATTTATAGGATAAAAAGTTTCTTAGGCTTGCCATTCAGATGCTTTAGGCCTCCAAGGGTCTTGCTTCAGTGTTCTGTCCAATCAGAAGGCTCCTAGGGGAGACAACTCCCCCACCTAGACACTCCAGAATACCAGGGAGAATCCATCCCCAGACCTGCAATCAGTCAGTAAGTCTCCCTTAAGACTGTGATGTGACACACTTATGGCCACCTAATTTTTGTCAAAGAAGCCAAAACGGCACAATGGAAGAAGGACAGCATCTTCAACAAATGGTGCTGGTCCAACTGGATGTCCATTTGTAAAAGAATGAAGCTAGACCCATACTTATCACCTTGTACAAAACTTAAGTCCAAGTGGATCAAAGACCTTAACATAAGGCTGGTCACACTAAATCTACTAGAAGATAAAGTGGGAGAAACCCTCAAACTCATTGGCACAGGTGACAACTTCCTGAACAGAACACCAACAGCTCAGGACTTGAGATCAAAAATCAATAAATGGGACCTCATGAAACTGAAAAGCTTCTGTAAGGCAAAGGACACTGTCATTTGAACAAATCGGCAGCCTATAGACTGGGAGAAAATCTTCACCAACCCCACATCTGACAGAGGGCTAATATCCAAAATCTACAAAGAACTCAAGAAATTAAATGCCAAGAAACCAAATAATCCAATAAAAAAATGGGGGACAGAGCTAAATAGAGAATTCACAAAGGAGGAATCCCTAATGGCTGAGAGACACTTGAAGAAATGCTCAACATCCTTAATCATCAGAGAAATGCAACTCAAGATGACTCTGAGATTCCATCTCACACCTGTCAGAATGGCTAGGATCAAAAACTCAAATGACAGCACATGCTGGTGAGGGTGTGGAGAAAGGGGTACCCTACTCCATTGCTGGTGGGAGTGCAGGCTTGTGCAACCACTATGGAGGTCAGTCTGGCGATATCTTAGAAAACTTGGAATAACTCTGCCTCAGGACCCAGCCATACCACTTCTGGGTATACACCCAAATGCCTCTTCACGGAATCATAAGGAAGTTTCCTCATCTATGTTTATAGCAGCCTTATATGTAATATCTAGAAACTGGAAACAACCCAGATGTCCCTCAACCGAAGAATGGGTTAAAAAACTGTGGTACATCTACACAATGGAATGTTATTCAGCTATCAGAAACAATGAAATTATGCAATTTGCAGCCAAATGGATGGAACTAGAAAAGCTCATCCTGAGTGAACTAACCCAGACTCAGAAGGACACATATGGTATCTATTCACTTATAGTAGGATTTTAGCTATATAGTAGAAGGTATCAATACTACAACTAACACACCAAAGGGAACTTGGACATAGACTTTTTATTTTTTATTTTTAATTTTTATTTTTTATATACTTTTAATATTGTTTTTCTATTTTTTAGTCTTTTTTATCTAATTGTCTGCTTATTGGTTTGTTTGTTTAGTAGTTCTCTCTCCCAGGCAACGAGACACTTTTCACTGATGGTACTGCTTCGTAGATCCCCAATGAATGAAGAGGCTCTTGGTCCTCATACGACCTCTCAACTGAGATGAGGGACTGTTATATAAGGACACCCCACCCCAGAGAAATGGGATGGAAGGGTTAGGAAGTAAAGAAAAAAAATGAAATGTGATGTTTTGGCCTTTTACTACTAACTGTCATGAACTGTTTAGGATAATTAAGAAATTCAAACTAATGGTTATGCAAGCCAGTCATTCTGTTAGGTACTATGACAGCCTATTATAGTTACTTGCTAAGCTAATCAGAAATAAACCTGCTAAGAGACAAGCAACATCTGCTTACCCTAATATAAGAGATAGATAGGGCCTCTTCAAAAATCTCAAGAGATCTGCAGAATATGGCATTCAAAGATGTTTTCGTAACTTTAGATTTTTTTTATATCAAGACATATCAACTCCTGACAGCACTCCCTATTCTCCTCCAAGTAGAAGATGAGCATCGAAGAATCTCCAGTGGGAGATGACTGAATTAGTCGCAAGCCTATCTGTTGGTAGGAAAAGCCCCTTGCTCCAACTGTAGACAGAATGCTGTCCAAAAAGGACAAAACCTGGAAGCAGGTAGGTCGACAGCCTAGCTCTGCCAAGACAGGGTAGGTAAGTCCTTCATAACCCCTGCTCTACAATCAATGTCTGTCAGAGAAACGGGGCCAAATGACTGAAGATCGATGTTGTAATGTATGGAGAGAAAATGGGAACTGTCCAGGCAGCCACTGGTATGTCATTTCTTAGTTTGGGAAGCTGCAGACCCTGTAATTCCTATAAAATCAGATATATTTATCCCTCTCAGGTCTCTGAGGTGATTGAAGAACAGATAGATAAAGTCTCATAATTAAATTTTGAGTTGTTTAGGAGTCAAGAGAGTGTTATACATCTAAGAAGATACTTTTAAAATTGTGCTGCAATTAGTATGAATGTTGAGTCAGATATAGAACTTTAAACTCATGGAGATATTTAGATAGTAGAATGTTAAAGTCAGGTACCAAATACATATGGACTGGTCATTGGGAATGTATGTTAAGCCATATAACCCTCATAACTGTGGCCTAATTACCTCTGTTGTACTGTATTGTATTTATTATTATAAGAGAAAGAGCCATTTGTTGGACTGAAAGGAGAAACTGTAGGGGGAAATAAGATATACCTTAAACTTAAAAGAAAAAAAAAGGGAAGAGGATGGGGGGTTGAGGGTGGGAGGGTGGGACTGGAGGGGGAATAGGGAGGGGACTGCGATTGAGATGTAACTTGAAGAAATAATAAAGGAAAAAAAAAAGACTGTGATGTGAGAGCTGGGCGGTGGTGGCGCACGCCTTTAATCCCAGCACTTGGGAGACAGAGGCAGGCAGATCTTTGAGAGTTCGAGGCCAGCCTGGTCTACAAAGCGAGTCTAGGACAGCCAGAGCTGTTAAACAGAGAAACCCTGTCTCGCAAAACCAAAAAAAAAAAAAAAAAAAAGACTGTGATGCGAATTTCTCTGCCAGATGAGAAAGATGTGAAACAGGAGGAGGAGAGAGAGATTCTATCTGAGTGAATCTTGACTTAAATATCTTCACCTGTCTTAATGAATTGGCAACATGATTTTTGGCAGAAGCTTTTGTGTGCTTCCAAGTCACGCCCCTAGGCAATGTCCCTCCATAGTTTTTCTTGCAGAGGGCTGGGAAGCAGCAGGCAGTCTGGAGATTGTGTGATCTGTTGTCATGGATCTCGGGTTGGGTGCCTCAGGGCATGTCCATGCCCAAAATCCTATGATCAAAAAAGTCATCTGTCCTTGGAGGATTCCCAAGGACATGTCAGGTCGGATGTAAATCTTTTACCTTAAAGTCCAGGCTTTTGCTATTCCAAGATCCCTATGCTATTAAATGCTATCACTAACTCTACCACAGTTATGTCATGTCCAGGAGACTGACTGTTCCACTCTGGTCCTCCATGTCTTTTGGCTGTTAAAATATTTCTGCTCCCTCTTCTACAATGTTCTCTGAACCTTGGGGAGGGGTGTGATATAGATATTCCATTTATGGGTGAGCACCTTTATGGGTGACAGTGAATTAGCAATGGTGCTAATGACTCAGCTTAGTGATTAATGTCTTCAGGTCCCAGTTCAAATGTCATCTACTCTTCTTTGTCATGCTTGCTTATTGATGGACTTCATTCACTGTCTGCCCATTTATATTGCATTGTACCATCCGGCACGTTCCCTTTGTAGCACTTACCACAAACTGACACGTCTTTAAGTATTTATGTGTCTACTTAATGATCCAATCTACACCTTATTATGAGAATGTCACTTTGTGAGAAGAGAGGTACTCTAGTCTTTTTGTATTGGTGATCATCCCCAAACAGCATTATTTCAATAGCCTGGTTATCAAGTAGCTACCCTGGTGTGTGTGTGTGTGTGTGTGTGTGTGTGTGTGTGTGTGTGTGTGTGTGTGAGAGAGAGAGAGAGAGAGAGAGAGAGAGAGAGAGAGAGAGAGAGAGAACAGGAGATTATTTCTGGCTTACCTAGAAAACTCATGCAACAATAGAACAGAACTTTAAATTTAGGCACTTCTCTGTTGATTATCTCTCAGTGACTGTTCTCCAGAATGGTTGTTTAATTATTTCCTCACCTTCAAGCCATTGATTAAGAGTCCAGCATGGCAGCTCCTGCCTGAACTTAGGTATAGGCAGGTAGATCAAGATCATCCTCGGCTGCATGTAAATTCCAAGCCAGCATGGGCTACATGAGACCCTGTCTCAAAACAGAACAGAACAGTGCATAAGAGAGGAAAACCAAACAGATCCAAACAGACCCTGATTAATTATCCCTGTCCATTCTACATCATACAGCAACACATCCATTCCTAAGGTCACTGGCTAAGCCAAATTGGTTTTCTTCTGCTAACAGGTGTGGGTTCTTTTGGTACCTGTATTATTTTTCTGATAGATGAAAAGTGCCAATGGTGAGAGTACTAGACAGATCTATTTGTGGCTACTTCACCCTCCATTTCAAGCTCTATTTGTAAACACTACCATTCTTTTCACCTTCTAATTATAAACGGATTCAGATTGAACACCTAGACATGAAGCAGAGGGCACAGCAGATCAAGAAAACATGAACTCATTCAGCTGAAGAGAGATTGCACCAGGTTTTGTAACATGAAAGGAACAGAAACAGTAAATTGCAGCATTACCTAGAAATTAATTTTTTTATTTAGTGTCGCGTCCCCCCTTGTCCAGCAAGGAATGACGCAACTCACAAAAGCTCTTCTCCTGCAGTTTATTCAGGTCCCTTGAAAACAGTCTTCCAAATAATGGGGCAGACCCAACCCACAGGCTAAATACTAATTAAACAGCCAGTCAAGTAAAGCCAAGTGGTGCTATCTTAGAGGTCTACGTATGCGGAAGCAAGCCAGATCAGCAGTCTTTGCCAAATATGAACTTATTATCAAAAAGAGCACTCACCGTCGGGCTGGTGGAAGGCGGAGACCAGCGCCATCTTTAGGGCGCGGCACTTCTCAGCTCTCTACAATTTAGCAACTAGTAATGATGAGGAAAATCCTCCTGCCACACAATCAGAAAGTGACAAAAGTTGTGGACAATTAATTGGTATTGGAGGCTGGACTTAGTTTTTCATATATTTGTACACACACACACACACACACACACACACACGTAAATATGTATGTTCGTTTTTATGGTATGCATGCATGTGGAGGTCTGAGGTCAATATCAAGTGTATTGTTCAATTGCTATCAACCTTATTTTAAAAAGTTATTCTTTGAAAATTTGATATATGTACATGAAATATTTTGATTATATCCATGCTCCACACCCTCTCTCCAAGTCTCCCAGGACCCCTCAACTTATCTTCCTCCCAACTTCATGTTGTCTTTAAACAATTATGTTATTAAAAACCTTGTGAGTCCATCAAGTGCTGACCATATGTTTATGGGTGTGGGACCATTCATTGGGGTATAACCAGCCTACCAATGGGCCAATGCCCCAAAGAAAAGTGATTTTCTCTGTTCAGTCACCATCAACTGCCAATATCTCCTCTACTAGGGATGGGGCCTCAGGAACCTCTCCCCAGTCCATGCTGCAGTTTTGAGTGGCTTGAACTTTCACAGGTTTTATTCAGGCAACTATTGCTGCTGTGATTTGATGTGTGTACTAGCCATGTCATGTCCTGATGACAACATTTCCAAATTCTCCACCCCATCCTCTGGCTCTTTCATTCTCATCTCTTTTTTTCTGAGACAGAGCCTTTCAGGGAACTAATTTGATTAGAATGACTGGCCAGAAAGTCTCAGGGATTTTTTTGTGTCTCAGCCCTGCTGTGGCTGGGATATTTCATGTAGGTGCCAGGGATCCCAACTTAGGTCCTCATGCCTTACAGAAACATATTACTCACTGACCCATTTTCCAGCTCCTTAGCTGACTATTTAAGTACAGAATATGGGTCTCTCTGAATGAACTGTGTATATCTTAGGCTTTGATGAGGGACTGCTTGTGGGTGTGCCCATTGGCTGCAGCTTTCTGGCCTTCACTCTGTAGGATGCCGAGGAAGTCTGTCTGATAAAATGCTTCAGAGAGAATAATAAAGCACCAACGATAGTTAGAAATAATCAACTGATACTGCACAGGAATATCAGATATAGTCCCCAGTTGTTAGCAAAAAAAAAAAAAAAAAAATCAAAGGTAGTTAGGTAGGATTAGAATCTGAGGGAGGATGGAGCCAAATAAAGGCCCGACATAGGGACCTGGTACCCTGGTACCCAAGCCAAGCTGGTAATGTTACCAGGGTTCTTGGCTTGAGCTGGGAATGTCCATGCCCTGCCTGTCTTTCCTCATGTGTAAAATCAAGGGGTAAGCTGGATGATTTTTAACTGTATTTCCAAGTATTTCTTCCTAAGGCCAGTTATTAATAATCAGTTGTCTAAAGCAGTCTTTATTCTGTGTGTATTTTTCCAGTTTTTTTTATTTTTTGTTTATTAAATTATACAAACTAATAATATAATATAATAATATATAATGCTTGCTTTTTTCTCTTCCTTCTTTCTAGACAGAGTTTTACTCCATGGCTGTCCTAGAATTCACTATATGGACTAGCCCCTACTGACAACCTTTCCCATCCTCCAGGCCCTCTTCTCTCCTTGGCCTCTGCATGTCTGTCTGCACCACCAGTATGTAGTGCCCTTGGAGGTCAGAAGAAACTGTAGGATCCTCTGGGACTAGACTTATAGATGATTATGTGCTGCTGAGTAGATGCTGGGAATGGAACTCAAGTCCTCTGGAAGAACCGCCAGTATTACTGACCACCTGTCCCAATCTTTCCAATCCCAATCCTTATTTTTTTCAATTGTATGTAAACTGAGATGGTGAAGATATGGCTTTATCAAGATAGATTCATATTTGATGGGAGGTAGACTAATATAGGATTTTATCTTGCCATTTATGTCTACAGTTGATGACCCTAGAGAACATGAAAAAAGTTTCAGTTATTTTCATGCAGTTGGATAGAATTCCATTTTACAGTGCCAATAACACAAATATAAAAGGTGGGTTGTTAAAAGTCAATTATGTGCAGTCACTATGCAGCAGGTAGGAAAGACAGTGGTGAACAGGATCTTCAAGCTCCTTGGACTTGGTGGAGTTTTCATTTAAGTACCAGACAACTAGGACTTTTGCTAAGAAATTTCATTCACAGCATAGCAGGATTAGGATGATTTAACTATGTCCTCTAAGATTTAGAAGATGAAAGTCCATCTTCACTATAAGGCACTAGGTGGTTAGAAATGCAATCTGACTATGGTATTTAAAAGTAGTGCTTTGGGGAAGTGATGAGGATATATGGTCATCAGGATGGAGCCCCTATAATTAAAGCTTAATGGTTTCATATGCACATGGAGAGAGGACAGAATACACATCACACATACACACTCCCCATGGCTGCTGTATTATGCCCTTCACCACCTCAGCACTCTACCAGAATGATTGCTCATAATAGGCTAATGGAAAGAGAATGAGGGTTTGGAGGTCTTGTTTTCATTTTAATCCATCAATTCCTTTCTGTCATGGCTGCCTAAAAATCCTGGGATTTTTTCCAGTGGTGAGCTCAGTATGTAATCTGATCTGTAAGAACTTGAGGTGAAAGGGTCACCCTGAGTGTGAGATCAGTTTGGGTTACACAGTGAGTTCCAGGCCTGGGTCAACAAAACAAAATGAAGAAATATCTTGGGAGTGCCTTGGTAGCCTAGAAATATGTTCTATTTCTGAGGGAGACAGCTGGTACATGGAGAGTCTTCTTATGGTGCAATAAAATCATTTAACTCACACATGAGCCATGTGGAAATCACTAGAGTTTGGGTGAGAAATTAACATGAACCTGGAAGCGTCAGTGTTTGTTGCCCAGTGGGTCTTATTTCTCTTGTCCACTACTCCTTTCTTTTCTCAGGTGAAGCCTCCCCGTAGTGACAGGCTATGCCTTATCTTGAGCTCTTAGGTGAAAGACTTCATCCTTCCGTGTCTCATTTAGCATGGTTCTGATATGCATGTTCAGAGAAAGAGGTTCTTTAGGGCTATCTGTGTTCCTTTGATACACATACATGGAGTAAATGGATTGTCAGTGAACACAGTTGATACTTGGCACCTTTTACCATGTCCTTAGGAATATCTAGGATGCATTGGAGAGCAGAAAGCAAAGAGCCAACAGTGCTGATCCTGCCCTCACCCCAAATAAAGTATGCTTATTTTTGTAAAAACAAAAGAAAGAAAAAAGAAAACACTTAAAATTTGGAGCTTTTTTCTCATTTATAAAATAGGGTATTACCTGAAATATGAATAGTATTGGTGATTGTGAAAACCAAATGAAGTCATGTAATAAATATGCCTTGAAAACTTATTAATTAGCAGTATGATGATCAGTACAAGTATAGTAAGTAAAGTTTCATTTGAGAAAATTAACATTTAATATAAGTGAAAAAATTCACTTGCAATGAGTAAAAGTTGTTTTACTTTTTAAGTCAGTGAATCATCATTTTGGGAGAAGGCTGCTCTATGCACACGTATAACTGTGAGTTCATAACTTCTGTGGACTTCCTGAAGAAATGACACTGGGGTAAAAGTGATAGACAGTCTGTCAGGCAGAGCTCCATTCACCAATGGGTGTGGTGCTGATGCTGCTGAGAGCTGGCCAGGTACCTGCTGTGTCACTCCCCCATTTATAGAGTCCCTTTGCAGGTAGCAAAGCATGTCTCAGATAAGCTAGGTCCCTAACTATTTTAGAAGTTGCATTAAAAAAAAATTTTTTTTGAGACAGGATTTCTCTCCATAGTCCAGGGTTCTTTGAACTCATTATATATGTTAGGCTGGTCTATACCTCACAATCCTCCTGCCCCCATATCCTAAGTGCTAGGATTATAGGAACATTGCCACAGTACTTGGCTTGATTCTTCACCTTTAAAAATATTTTTCTAACAGTGATGAAATATATCATTAGAAATCAACTTTGTACTTTCAGTATAAAATTATAATGGACTATGTCTTAGTCAGTGTTCTATTGTTGTGAAGAGACATCATGATGGTAACTCTTATAGAGGAAAGCATTTAATAGGGGTTGGCTTACAGTTTCAGAGGTTTAGTGAATTATCATCATGGCAGGGAGCATGACAGCACATAAGCAGCAATGGTGCTGGAGAAGTAGCTGTGAGTCCTACAACCATATCCACAGGCATTAGGAAGAGAGACACACTGGGCTTGAACCTCTGAAACCTCAAAGCCCATCCCCAGTGACATACTTCCTTTAACAAGGCCACACCTCCTAATCCTTCTAAGTACTGGCACTTCCTGAAGACTAAGCATTCAAATATATAAGCCTATGGGGAACATTCTTTTTTATTTTTTATTTTTAATAATTTATTTTTTATTTCTTCAAGTTACATCTCAATCACAATCCCCTCCCTACTCCCCCCTCCAGTCCCACCCTTCCACCCTCCTCCCCCTCA
>CAJQZJ010032121.1:1638916-1669683 GCA_907164525.1 Lophiomys imhausi
TTTTTTCCTCTCTTTTATTGAGAACAGCTTCTTTTCTCACAAAATTTATCCTGATTAGAGTTTCCATTCTCTCTACTCTTCTCAGTTTCTCTCCATCACCTCTCCCATCCATATCTACTCCCTTTCTGTCTCTCACTAGAAAAGAACAGTCTTCTAAGAGATAATATCAAAATATAAAAAATATATAATAAGATAAATGAAAATCTATCACATGTAGCTCTGAGCAGCATCTATACCACATCCATTGGTGAATGGAGTGCTGTGTGACAGACTGCCTACCACTTTTACTCCAGTGTCATTTCTTCAGGAAGGCCACAGAACCTATGATCTTGTAGTTGGACAGGACAAACCAAGAGAAGGAAAAGAGCCCAAGAGAAGGCACAAGAATCAGAGAACCACTCATTTGCACCCTCAGGAATCCCATAAGAACACTAAACTGAAAGCCATATTACACATGCAGAGGACCTTGTGCAGACCTGTGCAGGTCCTGTGCATGCTGCTTCAGTCTCCGAGTTCAGTGTGGACACATTTGAGTGTGCATGCAGGCACCAACCACATTCACATTCCTGGAACTAACATTTGTTTAGAGGAAATACACAGTGATTAATAAACACAATAAGTAATTCATAGAGAATGATTTAAAGTGTTAAGGAACATAGGGAAATAGGGTAGCTGAAGGGGATTGTAGGTGTCAGTGGGGTGCCATGCTCAAGATGGAATATGGGGACAAGATAATATTTGATCAATGGCTTACAGCAGGTCAGAGAGAGAGCCATGTACATATCTAGTGACCATCACTCTAGGCAAAGAGGATAGCCAGTCAAAGTGGTTGAGGTAGAAAAGGATAAGGTAAGTGAAAAGTTTGTAAGGAAGTCAGTGTGGCTGGAGTAGAGAGTGGGGAGGACATGATTTGGAGAAGGAAGACAGGTTAGGTGATGATGAGCCTCATGGCTATTGTAAATACCTTTGACTATGAATAGATAAATAAAAGAGGCTCATTATTTACCATCATATTTTGGGACTTATAGTTTGCTAACTCTTCATAGACTGTTGGCCTCAGAATCTATTTTTTTTTCCTCTACCTTATGACCAGTACGGTGAGATGAAGATAGCCAGTTTAAGTACTGATTCTAGATTCACCCCTAATGGGGTCATGGGCCCATATTATTCTAAGTGTCCCAATGACCTTGACCATAACATGAATGTGCTGATTGCAAAGGCAATCAACTGTGTACCAACTATAGTTTGTTGATAGTGGCTGGTCAAAGTGCTTAGAGAAGGAGTCTGTAATAAAACCTTCTTGACTGACAAGTAGTGTTTACTCTGTGTTCTGATCAGATAGTGATAATGAGTGTATTATGAGCTCAGAGATATTAAGGTGTGAACATTCTCTCACTGTAGGGTATTGCTGACTTTGGCTTTCCATTGTGTTCATCACAAGGTGTAGGAAGATTTTGTAGCTAGGAGGCATGAAATATGAAAGAAACAAACCAGGTAAGAATGAACTTACATCCTTCATGTGACAGTAAATCCTTACTTGTGATAAAACATAAACATTTACTGACAGATATTATGATAGAAATAAGATGTATGTGATCTATATTATGAATTAATGAGATGAATTTAGCCATGATGGGGTTTCCAAGTTTTATACAATATTGGAACACAAAGCTGTAATCAATGGTCTGATTAACAGATTAACTATGCTTAGCTAGTACAACTTTTTGTGAATAGAGTAGAAGATAGTAAATTGTCATTCCCAGATGAGGAATACCCAGTTGGACTGTCTATAGAAAATAGAAACGTAGAATTATCCAGGATTTGTGATAGATGCTTGGATGGGGACCCAGATACTTTTACTCAGATTTATTTCCTTTCATCTAAAACAATGGTGCCTTAGAAACATTATAGGACTACCACAGTGAGTGTATTTACCTACTGTCACTCAGTCATCTCTTACACGGTGCTACACACCATCTTTATGTAGGTTATATACTTCCAGGTCAGTATTTCTTCCTTATTTGTAGATATAATGGAACCAGATCTGTGAGCTGAAATGTGACTTCCTCTGGTCACAGAGACTCGCTCTCCAGGACCAACACCAAAGTTCAAACACAAATGTATACATTAGAAATATTATTGTTCAATCAAGCATGATAGCTTGTATCTGTAATTCCAGTAGTTGAAAGACTAAGTTGGGAGACCAGTATAGGATACATAGTTCCAGACTAGTTCGGGCTATAGTATAAGACTCTGTTTCAAAAAATTGTGCCCAAGTACTTGATTCTCTTATGAGACTCTATAATATTAATAGAAGTGTTTTGTGTTTGAAGCAGAGTTTAAGTTAAACCAAAGGCGCCAAGCTAACACCTACTAAGAAAGATCATTCAATCCTAATCTTATAATGGAATGACATAACTGTTTTACTTACAGTGATGTGAAAAAAATATTCAGTAGAAACTGTACATCAGCATTTGGACTTTGTCTTCTCTTAGTCTATGGCATGCTATCCAATACTCTCTTTGATGCTCTGGTCTGTGACTGACTTTCTCTAAGTCAGCTATATAACCATAATGGGACTACTCCAATATTGTAATATGTATGATTTTACAAAATTATGGCCTTTATTAGGTTAGGTTTGTTAAATACATTTAAACTTGTGCCATTTTCAACTTAGGAAGTATTTGCAGATGTAATCCTATTCTAAGTTGAGGACACATTAGGCACATTCAATCACATTAAAATATTTTGGTTAATATGTATCAACTGTACAAATTAATAGGATTTTGTGTGATATTTTAATGTGTGCTTTCAGTGTGCACTGATCAAATCCATCCTCTCTTTTCTGCCCTTTCCCCACCTTTCCCAATTTCTTGCACTTACTATTATATATTTAGGTCAATGTTATTTTCTTTTTTTTAAGATTTATTTACTTATTTTACATAGACGAGAGCTCTATCTTCACGTACCCCTTCATGCTGGAGGAGGGCATCAGATTCCAGTATAGATGGTTGTGAGCCCCCATGTGGTTTCTGGGAATTGAACTCAGGACCTCTGGAAGAGTAAACAGTGCTCTCAACTGCTTGAGCCATCTCTCCAGCCCCAATGTTTTTTTTCTTTTAAGACTCTCATATGAAAAAGAATATATGATGTCTGTCTTTCTGTGCCTCGATTATTTCACTTAGCATAAATGCTTCTCTTTTGTCTAGGACAGGATTTCATTCTTTCTTATGGCTTAATAATAATCCACTCTGTATGTATGCATGTCATATTTTCTTTGTCCATTCTTCTGTTGATGGGCACCTAAACTTATATCACATCTTAGCTATAATGAGAAATGTTGCAGTAAATACAGGTATGCAAGCCTATCCTTAATATGCTGATTTTTATTTCCTCTGGTTATACACATATACTCAGAAATGGAATATTAGTTCATGTGGTAGTTTTATTTTTAGTCTTTTCAAGAGCCTCCAGACTGTTTTACATAATAATTGTAGTAATTAACTCTCCCACCAACAGTGTATGAGACTTCCATTTAGTCTACACCCTCATTAACCATTGTTATTTTTTGTTTTTGGTAATAGCCATTCTAACTAGGCTGAGGTGATATGTCATTGCAGTTAAGGTCTGCATTTCCCTAGTGCTAATAAGTGTGTTTCATACATTTGTTGGTCATATATGTAGTTTTTTTTTTTTTGAGAAAGGATGTTGGGGAAGATATTGAAATTGGCATTCAAATGAATTCCAGCAAAATAACAAGGGAGGGACAGTACTATCTTTTGCTTCTTATAAAGTCTCTGTTTACTTTTCTGCCCTGGAGGGAAAAGCTGGGTACTGGGTAGATCATTTTATGGAACTGAGAGTGGGGATAGCTGGCTAATCTTGATATGTGCTGGATCTACACAGCAAGGGTTTCCTTTTGATTATCAATTCAAGATGCATAGAAAAGGGAAGAGAGTTCACCCAGAAGTAGGCTCGGTGCTGCCAGGGAGCAGCCAAGATGACTCTGTGGCGTCCTTGATAATAAGTTGTGTCAAGGTCACAGTCAATGTGCAGAGCCTAGGTTGAAAAGAATGTTAAAGAGTAAGAGAATAGGGAAAAGTACAACTTTTTCATCAGAGAGCACTGACTTTAGCACTGTTCTACGAATAATGATTTAACATGCATTTCGTCAAAATTTGATGCATGTATGAAACATATATTTCAATACATACTTGAATACTCACACATATATATATTTAAGTAATTGTTAGAGTTGATTGGCTTAATGGAGGGCTGCCATTGTGCTTTCATGTCAGAAAGAAGAGTTAAGCTTTGATGTGTCTGAAGCAGATTATTGCTATTTCATAACAGATTGCCTAAATTGTAGCATTGCTGCAAAATGGAATGGTAGTACTTAGAATGATAGTACTTCTTTGCTTATTCCTAACAAAGCCACTATGGAATTCAGTATGGACGTTCCTCAAAAAGCTTACAATAGTTGTACCACATGTCTAGCTATAGTGCTCTTGGGCATATACCCAAAGGAGTGTTTATGCTACTGCAGAGATGCTTGGCCATCTGTGTTCACTGCTGCTCTGTTCACATTATGCAGGAAATGGAAACAGCCTCAAATTCTATCAACTGAAGAATGGATAATGAACAATGGAATATTATTCAGCCACTAGAAACATAAAATTATAAAATTTACAGTTACGTATGTGGAGCTGGAAATAGTCAAACCTCAAGAGACAAACACCAAGTATTTTCTTGTATTTGTGGATATTAGTATTTAATCTGCAGCCATGTATGTTTCACTTGGAGTATCCATAGAGGCCAATGGCTTACTAATTCATAAATATTTGGTTTAGAAATCACCATGTTCTCAGATGGAATGTTTTCTATTCTAAACATATCCCATGCTCACAAAACCCAGCAGCAGTGTGAGCATTCATGCTCAAATGTGAATAATGACCTAAACCACACCAATAATTTAAGGCCCATGGGTGTTGAGTGACTTGCTGAGTGGTTTTTCTGTGTTGGTATTGTGGTATTTTGTTTTTAAGTCTTCTGGCCTGTTGATCAGTTGAAAGTTGGAAACAGTGCCCTAGAGGAACATTACCAAGGCAGAGGTTCTGTGATGAAATCAGGGTGGCAGAGTAGAAATCTGGTTTTCAAATTAAGGCTGGCATGTGTGGTTGGAGCAGTAGTGAAAAGAGCTTCCTGCTGAATCTTTTGGTGGGCAGAATTAGAGATTGAAAACGTCCCCATGTCAACAAAAGCAAAGGGTTTCACAGTTGAGGTGCAGCCGGAATGTTATGGTGATGGCTGAGTGACCTCATTTATGATGGTAGGACAGGAGTCACACAGATCCCAAATGCTCCACAAAAGAGAGAATGTGGAGCTAGGGGATACTAGCTTGGGTGACTTTTCAGGTTCAGAGCCATTGGTGAGCTCTGGGATTTGTAGATTTGAGGTTGTGTGAACTTTCTTTGTTGAGGGTCCCTAGAATCCTCTGAGTTGCTATGGAGAGGGGTGCAGAAACAAAGAAATAAAAATCTAGTTAGAGGATGCAATTCTGATCATGATGAGGAGCTTAACTTTTAAATGTTTGTTTTAAAGAAATTGCAACTTTTATTAAAGATCTGAAAGATAATAATCAAAGAGGTAGTGTCTTAGGGTTTCTATTGCTGTGAAGAGACACCATGATCACACCAACTCTTATAAAGGAAAACATTTAACTGGGGCTAGCTTAGAGTTCTGAAGATTAGTGCATTATCATTGTGGTGGGAATCATGACAGCATGTAGCCAGACATGGTGCTGGAGAGGTAGCTGAGAGTTCTACATCTGGATCAGCAGGCAGCAGGAAGAAAGAGTGACTGTGGGCCTCCCTTGAGCATCTGAAACCTCAAAGACAACCCCCAAGTTTGCTGATTTGTAAGGGGAACTCAAAGGATTCAGTGCAAAGTTGTACTCACAACCAAGACTAACTGCAGTACAAGCGCAAAGCAAAACCAGTGAAAACAAAGGCCCATGGATCAGGTCTAGAGGAGATCAGGGACAGCTTCCAATGACCCTGTCACAGAGTACAGTCTGTTCCTTCATGTGAAGTCTGTGGAGAGAAGTCTGGGAAAGATTCCAGTGACCCAAGTTTTTACTTTAGTTTTCCTTCTCTACCCCCAACCCCCAGGAGGGGTGGGCTAGGGAGCATATCAGAATTCCAGGTTTTCAGAAGGAAAGCATGTAGCACGTTGTTGTATAGGTGGTTTCTGTGTAGTTATAATGAATCAGTGTTGTCAGGTTCATTTATGGTGAGAACCCTCCTGTAATCTGAATTCTAAGGGCAGAGAAAGTTTTGCAAGTAGATCTCAAGAAGGTGTACTTGGAACTGCTGAGTTAAAGCCCGTCCCACACAGTCACCTATGTCACAATCTTTCAGAAAGGGATCTTGAGGCTGGGGAGGTGGCTCAGTTGGTAAAGTGCTTACTGCATATGCGTGAGGACTTGAGTGGGATCTCCAGTATACACACAAAACCTCTAATCCCAGTGCTCAAGAGGCACAAACAGGAGGATGCTGGAGGCCCTTGAGCAAGCCAGACTAGCCAAATCTGCATGCTCAAAAAAATGCCGAGGAACAAATCAGGAAGACATATGACATAAATGATATAAACCATTGTTGTTCACTCAGGTGCACAAATACCCATACACATGTGTACACCCATGAACATGTATACACACATGCACACCCACTGGAATGCCACTCCTTGCAGTAAGGGAGAACCTAGCAGAAGTGAAGATTCTAATTTTGTGTGTTTGCAAAGAATCAATTGAGATTAATTGTGCACCAGACTTCCTGGTGGTGTAAGAACATAGGAATCATAGAGATGGTGGATCTGGATTACTTGTCTTCCTGGAGTACAAGGTCTGTGTGGTTTGATCAGTGTCTTTGATTCCCTTGCAGGTAAGACTGTTACTAACTGTAGAGATTTTTTTTTTTTTGAACTTCATTTAAGTGAAACCCACTGAGTCCAACCACTGACTTGTTTTCAACTTCCTCCCAAGTGGTCTGCCGTGAGCTATAGTCTCAGCTCTACTCTCAAGTTTAAAGAGGTGGGGATTCATATCAGATTCCATTTAGAAACCTGTAAGGGTTGCACATAGGATTCAGTAAGTGCTCCATAAATGTTTACTCAGTTCCTTGCAAGACTTGTCGTGTAGCAACTATAGGGTCTTTCTTAAAGACAATGGTCATCTTAAAGCCTTGTACCAAAGACCCAGATTTTAATAATTTAAGACTACACAGGAGGGAAAACTCCCAGCTGAGGTTGAAACTAAAATGTAAGCAAGTGAAGCTAAAAATAAAAGGCAGTGTGGGATTCCTCATTTCAGACAGGCTGTGACAGCGCCAAGTGTCACGCAGCAGCTCTGAGTGGTGAGGGAGAGGAATATATTTAGATGGTTAACAAAGGGAGGGGGATCCTATTGCTGCTTGAGAAGCTGAGCCACCAAATGGGATGAAAATTTCTTTGACAGGAAGGAACACAGTATTGCCTTCCTCCTGCTCACAGTATTGCCTTCCTCCTGCTCCCTACTAAAGTCCCTGGGCGATATGATACACTTTCATACCATCCAAGTATAATCTAGGTCACCTGTCCCTGAAACAGTGGAGTCCAGTGAACAGGGCACACAGTATCTGACCCCAAACCTAGAGTAACTAACCGCCAACAAAGCTTTGTCCTCATCGTTTCTTATCTCAAAACAAAGTCATCCCCATGAGCCATCAACAATGGAATCAACCTGTGCATCATTAGTAGTTTTTCAAACCTTTTGGCCAAAGAAACCTCATTTGCAAAAGTACAAGATATGGGCAAAGAAAGTGGACCTGCTGTGATGGAAATGGCTGATCTAATTGTTTGTTCTCTGTCCACTGGCTCCAAATTACAGTGCTGTGAAACCCCCTGGAGATCCAGAAGAGAAAGACTGCTGTGTGCAGGTTGTGCACATTCTTAATGTGAAAATTTCCCTCAGAGAAGAGTTAGAAAAAAAACTAATATAGAAATATAATCTCTTTTCAGATGAGAAAGTTGAAGCAGAAGGTGATCTGTGGAGTACCCATACTCCACTTGCAGAGACGGGATTTGAGTGCATGTATGGGATGCTTAATTTTTCTTTTTGTTTTGGAGACAAGGTCTCATATGTTGCAGGATGGTCTGGGACTCACTGTGTGGCAAAGGATGACCTTAAACTTTTGATTCTCCTGCTTCTGCCTCTGGAGTGCTGAGATCATAAGCCCATACTACCATGCCTAGTTTTGCAGTACTCAGAATCAAACTCACGACCTCCTGTGTGCTAGGCAAGAACTCCACCAAGAAAGCTACATCCTCAGCCCAGTGACTTCTAATTTCCTGGAGTTGCAGACTTTCTAGTCTCTAATATCTTCTTAGCCCGTCCAGGATAAAAAATCACCTCAGGGCTGTGATCAAGGCCCAGGGGATAATGTGTGCATGCTTCAGAGAAGAAACAGAAGTGCAAATGTCTTTGCTGTCAAGGTGCGGTTTCAAAAGTGTCAGCTCGAGTACACAAACAGGTCATCTTCAGTCTTTAAGCACTGGTGGTGCAACAAGAGCTGAGACACTACTGGCCTCAGAGTAGAGACTTCCCAACGAGGAATTCTAGGAGCAAATGACACTGAGCTTGTGTTAGTTTTCTTGTTACCATGACAACGTGTCTGCCAGAAATAACTTAAGTGGGGGGTGAGGGGTTTGGGCTTGTAGTTTCATTAAGATTTCAGTCCACCATGAAGTTGGGACCTTGTACCAGCAGCTTTTTCAGATGGTGTGAGCCAGTAAGTGGAGAGCTCAGGGCTGGAATCAGAAGGATGCAAATCTTCAGAGGCTTGCTTTTAGTGACCTCTTTACACTAGCCAGGGTTCCACTTTCCTAAGGTTCCACAACCTTCAAAATTAGGGCTATCAGTTTGGGATTGAATCTGAAAAATATAAGCCTGTGGCGACGTTTTAGATTCAAGCCAAGGCAGCTCATGACAAGCTCTGAGTGAAGCTAGTTTTCACAGTAGTTCAGGATTACCAGCCTCTACCAACCACCAAGAACAGTATTAGGTAGTACTGCTTCCTGCTTCCCAGCTCATCTATATGTAGGTCCAAAGAGAGTAGATTTTTTTCCTCCAAATGTATATGTTGAAATCTTAACATATAAGTTAACATATAATGCCACTGAAGATGATTGTATCTGGAGTTGGACCTTTAAAGAGGTCATTAAAGTAAATTGAATTGTACTGGTGGCACTTGATGCCCTCAGAAGAGATTAGGGTACAGGAGAGTACAGAGGATAGAGCACACAAAAGGGAAACAACTCTCTGCAACCAAGGAGAGAGCCCTCAGAACAACACAGCCCTGTGACCTTTGACCAGGTCCCCTTCATGTAATGAGACAGCTGTTGGCGTGCTTCAGCGATGTTGCTCACTTGGTAGGGATGAGGCATATAGCACAGAATCGGGGTCACAGGCCAGCAGGGGCATGTCTCTTACCAATGCCAGTTCTTTGGCCAAGAGATCAATTTGTTGTTGTAAGATATGGGTAACCTGATAAATGTGTTGATTTAGGACTTCCTGTGCTCTGGGTGCTCAGCCGATTTGGACGGTCTCTGTTGTTGTGGCCATCTGTGTCAAGGCAATGGCTGCTGTAGCTGCCCCAGCAATGCTTGCAATAATAGCAGCAATAATAGTGGCCGTAACGCCAAAGTCCCTTCTTACCTGATATTGGGGCTGTAGGTGGGTCTGAGTCATCAATGTGATGGCATGGAAATGGGAAGTGTTGACAGCAGGGACTCAGATAGTAACCAGTTCTCTCATTAAGATGGCTGTTGTCGAGTATCCCAGACAACAGGCTGTTAGTGAGCATGTCTCGTGAGACCAATTAAGGGTATGCTTGGTATTAGAAGCACTAGTAAGCAGAACAAAGAGGGGCCGTACACAAGCTGGGGCACTCTTCCAACCAATTTGGTGAATTTGAGTCACATTCATATCAATCTGTTCTGTCTATCATTTAGTATACTTATTATGGAAGAAGATCCCATTAAAGAGATGAGCACCCCTTAAGAGTGTAAAAGGGTGCAAATCAAGACTATTGGAGGGGTCATATAAGTCCCAATTGCCCATGATAGAGTCATACCAGTATTGTATGGGCTCTCTGTTAACATGTGGAGTAATGTTGGAGGTATCATTTGAAGTGAATCTCCACATGCAAAGTGCAAGATTATTATTGGATAGTATTGGATAATCTGTAAGTGACCTGGAGGCTAGAGCAGGTTGGCAATGTTCCCAGGGCATGAGGAAGCCTACAGAAGTGGGCAGCTTGGGAATCCTTGGACATTGAGGTAAAGGGGGTTGTGATATTGTTGGAGTATGTTTTGGGGACTTGTACTTAGTGAGGGGAGCAAGAAGTTCTATGCCCAGCATAGGCCCATTGGTGGTGTTGGCATGAAAGTCCCCTGTGGTCATATTATATAATCCTACACAAGGACTGGTAGAGGAGACATTTGTGGTAAAGCAAAGAACTTTGTTCATGGACCAGGTACCTCCTAGCTTTTGTGTTGTGGGGGTTAGATCCATGAAAGGCAAATCCTAGACGTGTGTTGGAGGAAAATAGAACTGGGTACGCAGGGGAATCAGTAGCTTTGGGTAAGAGGACAGGTGGTTGCGGGCTGAGGGCCCTCAAATCCTCTGCCAGAATTTGTGGGATAGGGCAAATTGAAAGCAGGGAGTGGATAACATACATTACCACTCTCGGGTCTCTTTTTCCAGGGCTCCCTGATTTCTAGTGGTTGGACATCCCTTGAGGACACCCATATTGGCCTTGTGGCACTCTGTGAAAAAAACACAAACATAACCTCACCCTTGTGTTAACAAGGGGGCAGGTGTTTGCCATTACGCTGTCAGGGGACCCCTCCACCTTACAAGGGGGGTGTTTCTGGGCAAATAGGCCCAGTGCTTGTAAGCTGGACTCAGCTTTTGATCATCAAAGGTGAGTTCATGTGGAACATAGCCTCCACCAGGGACAAATGTGGGTCATGTCTAGATTCCGGAAAAGTGACCTGTATCAGTAATTCCTTTAAGGTCTGATTAGATCTCTCAACAATTGCCTGACCTGGATGGAGGATTGTAAGGGATCCCGAAAGTATGAGTAATTTTCCATGAGGCGACAAAGACATTGAATTGTTGGGAGGCAGGCATATGGTGGGCCATTGTCTGTCTTTAGGGCCCAGGGAATGCCCATGACAAGTATAGCAGATTTCATTGCCTTAATAGCATGGGAGGCCTTTTCTCCTGCCATGGCCATGGCATAAACAAAGGAGGAGCAAGTATCCACTACCACGTGGACATATCTAAGGTTGCCAAATTGGGGGTGGTGAGTTACATCCATTTGCCAGATGACATTTGGAAGCAAACCTCTAGGGTTAACACCGCTTCTACTAAGGGTCCCCAATGGTGCAAGGGGTGCCGGTGTGCACGTGGCACAAGATCTGGTGAGGTGCTTGCGTCGTGTGATAGATAACTCGAGCAAGGGTTTATGCAAATTTTGTGGGAAGTGAGGTGAAAAAGAGGTGAAACTGTTGGTGCTGGGCTCGTGCCTGCCCCAATAGCTCAAGATCCACATCCATGATCACGGTATCAGTTCTTTCACTTCTCTTGGCCAGGATTCCTGGCAGCTTAGTATGAGCTGGGCACCAGATGTTGCCAGGGCCTAGGCCCAGGACTGTTGGGGGTGGGAATGAGCTGGTGCGGAATAAATGACCCAGATTCTGGGGTCTGGTAAGTGGCAAAAAGCAGACCCAATCATTTAAAAAAGAGGGTGGTACCTTTATAACCTCCACCCAGAATCCCATTGGCTTCTGAACTTGAGGCTGTGTGGCTCTTCCTCATTGGCTCATGTCTCATTACCTGGTGTGGTGTCTGTCATCAATCTCCAGGCAGATCCAGACAGGTCTCAGGCTAGGCATGTTCCAACATGCCTGGGTAGGTCTCTCAGGCCAGCCTCATGAAGTCCAGCCACAAAGTGGTTTTTTAGTAGTAGTCCTTGTTTCTGCTCAATGGCAGGCCTTGTTCTTCCTACAGACTACCAGCCTCTAGAACTCAGAATTATAGTTTTTCTGTTGTAGCCTGCTGGTAGGGTTGTATTTTACAAGCAGCCCTAGAAACTTAACACAGGACTACAGAAAGCATCTGCAGATCTGGATGGGGATTCTGATTTTGTAGCTCTAACTACTGTTTGAAACTTTGTATTTCTATAAAAGGAAAGGAGAGGGGTGAAGATTTGAAAATTACCTTTAACAAGTTGTGAGAATTTTTTTTTCTGTTTTGTTGCATAAATTCCAAGTTGGCTATCATGTATAATCACTTCCTTCTGCCCAGCTCCCAAACTTTTGTTGTTAAACTGCTTGGACACTTTTTTTTTGGTTGTCTTATTTGGATTTCCACTAAGCAGATGAAGAAGTGAGAAGCATGTGTAGCGACCAAAGTATGAAACCAATTAACACTTCAGATTATACCTAGGAGGGGCTGACGGAATGTCTGGTTAACAAACTCGGGAATATTAAGAGGTTTGCTAATGTTTTTCCTAGAACACATGGGGTACTTCATTCTGCATTCAGACCACACCCCTGCAAAACTAAAGAGTAACCTTTATGCATTCACGATAAATTACAAAGCTTGCATTGTTGCGGGAAACAGTAATCAGAGATGTTGGGGTAGATAATCAGGAATGTTGCATCTCCTCTCCTTCCTCCTCTTCCACCCCCTCCTTCCAGAATGAGCTCAATTAAGGTTCTTACAGGAGCATAGGCAACTTACCAGTGTGACACATAACTGAAGAAAATATTTCTCCCTCCCCCAGTGACCATTAACTACCTATAGATCCTCAGAAGGTCTTATGAGTCCTTCCCCTCCATGATGGGATGCTGATAGGACCCATCTTTTTCAGGTACTCATAGCTGCTGATGTTCATTGGTACTGGGAGGGGTTGCCAAGCATGTCTTGTTTCTGGCAGATGATATGTTAGCACTCATGAGCTAGCTTTTGAGGCTGAGAGGGAGGGATGAGGAAAGGAGATAGGAGTGGGACACTTCACAGGGAATGACAAGCTTTTGGAAGACATAGACCCTTGGGGTGATATAAGCTTCACATGGGTCGGATATTTAGAGTTTCCCTCAAATGGGTCAGGCTATATCCGTGGCTTTGGATATAGAGAAATCTGACTATTTGCCCTAGGATAGATCTCTTAACCTTTCTAAGTCTTAATTTCCTCTCTTTAAATAGGTATAATTATAATTAATACCTCAAAGAATTTTACAAGAAACACATGAGTTTAGCTACCAGTTTGATGCCTACTTATTTATTCAAGTGTTGGCAGGGAGGAGGAATTTGCTACCTTTAGATTTCCTTCGATTCAGAAGAACTTGGTAAAAAACAAATTCATCTGGGCACCATAGACCTTGGCTGTAATTCTAGTACTCAGGAGGCAGAAGCAGGCAGATGGTGAGTTCAAACCAGTTTTAGCCACATAGAGAGTTACAGGCTAGGTTGAATGACACAAGGAATCCCTGTCTGAACCAATCACAACATATAGAAAACAAAAACAAACAAACAAACAAACAAGGAAACAACCCAAAGACTGAGGTGAGATGACTTTAATTCAAGGCACAGATATGTAATTCTCCCATCTCAGCTCCTTTGACAAGTTCTTCAATTTATGCAGGCTACAGTTTGCTCATTAAAACACAAACTGTTGCTGGTTGGCATGTTTCAGAATCACTGTGAAGATTAAATGCGAGATGGTATAAGGAGTTCACTGTAAACTGCCATACTAATTTATATTATTATTATTGCTCTTGTACAGAACAAATCAGTTATTCTGAAGTTTGTCCAAATTTGCATATGAGAACCAATTGCCTGTGAATGTTAATGATCTCTATGTGCTGTTCAAACCCCTTCCAGTGACCACAGGAAACCCATCTTGGTCAATGAGCTTCACAGGTGTCTTACACTCACTGCTTTCCCCATTAGAGACTATAAGGCTTAATGTATTGCCATCCCTAAGTACACGAATGTTCAAATCCTTTCTATAAAATGGTGAAGTCTTTGCATGTCACCCAGACAAATTCCTGACTATGTTTAATTAGGTTTCTTAAAATTCTGGTGCTGTCCAAATAGTTCTTATAGTGTATTGTTTAGAAAAAAAATGAAACAAATCTCTACATGTTTCATGTAGAGGTAATTTTTCTGAATATTTTAAAACCACAGTCAGCTGACTCTGTAGACATGGAAGACAGTTTGTTAAAGTCCTGCAAAGAACTATATTGGACAAGCCAGTTAGACATTGCTTTAGTTACACCCTTAAATTGTGCAGCTCTCGCAACAACCTTCTTCACAGAATGTCTCCTAACACCTAACAGGAGCTGTCTGGGAATGATCCTGACCTTTGGCCTATATGAAATGCCCTTTTGTAAATATCGGTTTCTTTATGTTCCATCTTTTGAGTCTCTCTCTCCTTCCCTCTCCCTCTCTCTCTCCACCCCTGACATTCTTTTCTCCAGGTCTTATATTTGCCTTTGATTTGTATTTGAGTAGAGACACATTTATCATAGCTTCCTGGCTTTTTGTAGGATGAAGAGCCTAGAGCTTAGATGAGGGGGAAGGTCACAGAGGCTACTACTAGTTCCTCTTTCTCTGCTTTCAAACTACAAACCTCCCCAAATCACATGGCATTGCCCCCTTCCCCCTGCTCCCTCCTTCTTTGGTCTCAAAACATCTTTCCAGTGAAGTAATGGTGCTATTTCTGCCTGTAACTTTGTGGCCGCTAGAGGGCAATGTAGTCACAAGAAAGGAAGTTTGTTTACCAGAGGGTTTTTGTTTTTGTTTTTTGTTTTTGGACACTAAACCTCTCTAGTTGCTACTGTAAGGCAGTGTTCTCCCTCCATCCCTACCTTTCTCCCTCCCTCTCTCCCTTCCCCCTTCCTCTATACCCCTCCTTTTTCTTTCCAAACTTCTTTTGGAAAAAGCAAATTGCACCTAGAGCCTTGGGGGCAAATACTAAGAACAGGTGGGAATTTCAGAGGAGGAAAATGTCTCAAAGAGGCCACTGGCCTGAAGTCAGTTGACCTGGGTGGTGGATGCAACTCTGGTGTCAACACTGTTGGTTTGAACAGGGCTTTATTCATTAGAGAAGAGAACTCTATTCTAAGTGAACTTCAATAGTTAGAGGAAGATGACTATTTCTGACTTTGGGGTATTAGATTCTGATCAGAACTGAAGGAGAAGGGAAGCAATTCATTGTTTTAATATATAATCAACTGTCGAATGTCAAAATATTAGCAATACTCACTGTTTCCTGGAGGTTGGGAGAGTCAATACTCTTGCAAGGAGTCAGACTCTTGCAAGTCAGCTGGCTATCAGCAGGGTGAATTTGGCCGAGTCATGTATTTGATCTCATAGTTGCTTCATCGACTGTCTCTACCTTAAAGGATAGCCATGAGGGTTAAAAGTAGTGATACAAGGCAGCACACTTTGAGCTAATGCAACAGTGTTTCAAAGTGTGGTTCCTGGACTAACCCTATCGTCTTCTATCACCCACATCACCTGTTAACCCCCTAGAAAACAGACTTCAGGTCCTGGCACTCCACATCTACTTAATCAGGCACTTTGAAGCCCAGCCAGCTTTGTGTTAATAAACTTTCTGTGTGACTCTGAGGCATGCTAAAGCAGGAGGAATTCTGTTGTGCTGTAACTGCCTTATGGATGCTACCGGAATAATAGTATCCGTTATTAATGTCATTATAGTGAACTGTTGCTAGAAACAAAGAACAACAACAACAAAATACTGTCTTATAAAAGGCTGACAGTCTTATTGGAGGATCCAAATATCGAAAGTGGGATAGTTGAAGAACCAGTGTGGTTACTGACAATAAGAGAAAACAAGGTTGTATGCATTGAGAACTATATGCTGATAGGACTGGCATGGCCTCTCTGTGCTAGGGGTGGGCTTCAGGGATGGATAGCGTGGAAATGGTGGAAGGATGGGAGCAGGACACATTGGCTGAAGGAAAGCCATGACAATAGCTGTGATGTAGAAGTAATGGCAGCAGTTTAAAGCAACGTTCAGCATTTCTGAGCATGCATTATAGGCCAGACACTGTTAGCACTGGGGATGTGTACACTAGAAAGTCACACACACACACACACACACACACACAGTACTGAGAGAGAACGATACATTAAAACAAACAAAAATTATAAAAGAGAAACATTCTTCGATACTATTGTAATCATCCTTTTCAGTCTAGGAAAATATTATCATCACCAATACCATCACCATGAGGTTAATCATTATGATTAATTATATATTAAGGATATGCATGTATCAGACACCATACTGAGTGCTTGGTGTGAATCTGCTCACGTGACTCTAGCAAGAACTTGATGACAGATTTGTTATTGTTGTTGTACAGCCCCACCATTGTATGTGTGAGGAAAGTAAAGCTTAGAGAAGTTAAATAAATTGCCAAGGCATTGAGTGGAGGAGGTGGGAATTGAACGGGTCTTTATCTGATTCTAAGGGATGGCTAAGTCAACGGTCAAGTCTTTTGTGTCACGGCAAGAATGTGCTCCTGCTATTGCATTTGCTCCTTTACATTCTCAATCCTCCAGGGAGTTTGCTGAGGCCACATGCCTACTTCATATCAAAGAAACTTAAGTAGAACAGGCATGTGTTCTGGACTCAGGCCTTGAAATACCTGTTCACAGTTCCCCAAGCTTTCTTCCCCTGCATTGGTGCCCTCAAGAGCAGTTTTGTGTGCTGGATGTGTCTTTGCAAAATAGTGGAGCCCTTTTTAGCAAGAATTCCCGAGTGAATTCATGGAACAGAGTTCCCTGAGAGTTTTGCTAAAGCTGGAAGCACAAATATGAGAGGCTGGCAAGAGAAGAGCCCGTGACCTGGGGGTTGGGCTTCTTCTTGATGGGCTGATGGGCTTACCAAAAAGAATGAAGTCAGTTATGTACATAGAGAGATTCTGAACTTGGCCATTTTCCATTGTAGTTGTGGGCATGTTAAATGGCTGAAAGTTTCTTTGTGCCAGAGGAATACCTTTTTGTCTCTTGCTGGAACTGAGATAAAGGAGGACAAAAGAGTTTACACATGGTAGCTTTGGGTGAGGGTGGTAACTCTGTTTCAAACTGTTGTTTCCACTTATTTCCCTGAAAGTAGGATCCTGGAAAAATCTAACATTTTAAAGTTAATTCTAAATATTCCTGGCTTCTTTACACACACACGCACACACACACACACACACACATAAAAACAAACAAAAATAATAAAAGAGAAATATTCTCTTCTATTTTTGTGTGTGGTGACTTTTAGTTTGGGAAATCATAATCACCTGAGGCATGTTCTTCCACCTGTCCCAAGGAATGTGCTCAGACCTCTGTTTTTGAATACACCTGATCTTGAAGTCCACATCCAACCTTTTCTCAGATACAGTGTGTTTCTTTCTGTTAGCCTGGCCATTGGCATGTGTGTGCTATACCTCTTTTATTGTCCCCCATTCCATAAAGAAAATGCTGGGAGGTCCCTCTGACCTTTTGTAGTCTTGGCATGAGCTTGGAGCTTACCTGAGGTGGAAGGATCCCAAAGCCTGCTGAGTGATTCTTTGTTATTTATTTTTAATGTCAAATTATAACAAGAACTACCAAGCCCTCCAGGGAAATATCCTTAAATAGAACACAGCACTGTGGTACATCTCTCAGCCAGGTATAAGTGAATGAGCTGACTGCTAAGGGCAAGTGAAAGAGAGTGGAGGAGATATTATTTAAATGTTTTTGTAGATACAAGTATTAATGTATATAAAACTAGAATGAGAAAAATACATTTTAACAATAATGGTTGTTCATTTGGCTTTCATGAGGTTAAAGTCATGAAAATGTGGAAGGTTAAGGGGCTGCTGAATTACTAAACAAATAAATACACTATGGAAAGGTCCAGGAGGGGGTCAACCTTTTGTATAAATTCATATAGCAATGGAGGGTCTAAGACAGGCAGTGAGTGTGTATAGCATAGGATAGATTTTTATGGTTTGAGAGATCTCACGTGTGCCACTGAACAGGAGTGAGCTGCATTTCTTTCATGAGAGATGAGAATTCAACCATGTTCAGCAAATACCTGTGTGTCTTGCATTTTCTAAATGCTGGAGCTAGAGAAGTAGAAGACTGTAGTCATTATGTTCTCCTGTATGCAAACAAGTCACACGTTTTAGTTAAGTTTTAGAGATCTAACGTAGATTGAAAACTGTTCTAATTAGCTTTTCTGTTGCTGTAATAGACTCTGACCTATAGGATCTTGGGGGAGGAAAAATTACTTGTTACATATTACTTACATGTTACAGACTACCATAGAAGGAAGCCAAGGCAGGAACTCAAGGCAGTAACGTGGACATAGGAAGTGAAGCAGAGACAAGGGAGGAATGCTGATTACTGGCTAACTTCCCCTGACTTGCTCATCTACTTTTCTTACACAGTCCAGGCACACCTGTCCAGGGACATACTGCCCACAGTAGGCAGGGATCTCCTGCATCTCAGTGGTCAACAGAATGCACATACAAACATGCTCAGATGCTAATCTGATGGAGGCAATTCCTCTTCCTAGGTAGTGTGTCAAGTTGACAACATAGATAGCTATCATGAAGATATAGGAAATGTACATCAAAATATAGTAGGTATAAGATGATGGCACTGTAGTAATGTGCAAGATGAGGTGGATGTTCCCATGGAGTTCATATCTCATTGCATGTGTGTATATCTGTGATCATTTATAGAGTTAAAAAGAGAACAGAAAAAATACAAATATGTAATACTGAGATGCTCAGAAAAATACAAATATGTAATATTGAGATGCTCAGGGTACCAAGAGATCTCAAAGGAGAATTGACCAGATCTGGGGTATCAGAGAAATCTGTGAGGGAAGTAATGCTTTGTGTGAAATTGGAAAGAAGAACAAACAAGGTGAAAAGAGAACAGAGAAGCATTCCATGCAGAGGGAATCACAAACCAGTGTCCTGTGATCAGACAATCTTCATGTATACAAAAACAAGACCACAGATCAGAACACTGAACAAAGAGGAACATGGAAACACCTGGACTCTGGACTGTGAAATATGAACCAGAGATGCGGGGCTGGCAAACCATGTTGGCTAGTTTTGTCTGCTCTGAACATTCAGAATCACTCTCAATCTGGTTTCCAAAATGTGTTCATGTAAATTAAGCCCATTTCATTTTTGTCAGGAAAATGTTCTTCATTTTGAATTAGAATTGCCTTTATTCATTTTTGTTCTGGTTACTTTTGATTATAGCAGTAAAATACTGACCAAAAACAACTGGAGAGAAGGTTTATTTGTCGTATACTTCCACGTCAGATTTCATCACTGAGGGAAACTAAAGCAGAAACTATGGGCAGGAACTGCCACAGAGGAAAAATGCCTACTGGTGTTTCTTGATTCCTGTCAGCTAGCTTCCTTATATAAGCCAGGACCACCTGCCCAGATGACACTACCTACAATAGGTTAGCCTTCCTCTAGTAATTAGCACTCAAAGACACACTCCACAGATGTAGACCAATCTGATGGAAGTAATTCCTCAACTGAAGATCCCTCTTCAAGATGTGTCAAGTTTCAAAAACCTGTACTCCCCAAAATTTGAAAACCTAAGCAAAATGGACAATTTTCTTGATAGAGTTCACCTACCAATGTTAAATCAAGATCAGGTTAACAAATTAAACAATCCTATAACCCCCAAGGAAATAGAAGCTGTCACTGAAAGTCTCCAAACAACAACAACAAAAAAAAAAGCCCAGGACTAAATGGCTTCCACACAGAATTCTACCAGACCTTCAAAGAAGAGCTAATACCAATACTGTTCAAACTCTTCCACAAAATAGAAACAGAAGGAACACTGCCAAACTCATTCTGAGGCCACAGTTACCCCGATTCCTAAACCACACAAAGACCTAACAAAGAGAACTTCAGACCAATCTTCCTCATGAACATAGATGCAAAAATACTGGCAAACTGAATCCAAGAACACATCAAAAGAACCATACACCATGACCCCAGGAATGCAGCATGGTTCAACATACAAAAATCCATCAATGGAATTCACCATATAAACAAGCTGCAAGAAAAAACCCCACATGATCATCTCACTAGATGCTGAAAAAGCATTTGACAAAATCCAACACCCCTTCACGCTAAAAGTCCTGGAGAGAATTGGCATACAAGGATGATAACTAGAAATAATAAAGGCAATATATAGCAATCCAGTAACCAACATAAAATTAAATGGAGAGAAACTTAGAGCATTTCCCTTAAAATCAGACACAAGGCAAAGATGCCCACTCTCCCTGCATCTCTTCAACATAGTACCTGATGTTCTAGCTGCAGCAATAAGACAACTAAAGGAGATCAAGGGGATAGAAATTGGAAAGGAAGATGTCAAAGTATTCCTATTCACAGATGATATGATAATTCCACCAGAGAACTCCTACAACTGATAAACACCTTCAGCAAGGTGACTGGATGGATACAAAATTAATTTAAAAAAATCAGTAGCCCTTCTTTATACAAAAGAAAAAGAAATCAGCAAAGCAACACCCTTCACAATAGCCACAAACACTATAAAATACCTGGGGGTAACTCTAACCAAACAAGTGAAAGACCTGTATGACAAGAATTTAGAGTCCTTTTTTTCCCCCATTATACAGCATGGTATCGGTATAGAAACAGACTAGTTGATCAATGGAATCAAATTGAAGGCCCAGAAATAAACCCACATACCTTTGGTCATTTAATTTTTGACAAAGAAGCCAAAACCGTACAATGGAAAAAGGACAGCATCTTCAACAAATGGTGCTGGTCTAACTGGATGTGAACATGTAAAAGAATGCTAATAAACCCATATTAATCACCTTGCACAAAACTTAAGCCCAAGTGGATCAAAGACCTTAACATAAAGCCCAACACATTTAATCTAATAGACGAGAAAGTGGGGAAAAACCTCAAACTCATTGGCACAGGAGACAACTTCCTGAACAGAACACCAACAGCTCAGGCTCTAAGACCAACAATCAATAAATGGGACCTCATGAAACTGAAAAGCTTCTGTAAGGCAAAGGACACTGTCTTTAGAACAAACGGCAACCTACAGATTGATAAAAGATCTTTTTCAGCCCCATATCTGACAGAGGGCTAATATCCAAAATTTATAAAGAACTCACGAAATTGAACACCAAGAAACCAAATAACCCAACCAAAAAAAAAAAAAAAGGGAACAGATCTAAACCGAAAATTTACAAAGGAGGAATCTCTAATGGCCAAGAGACTTTTGAAGAAATGCTTAACATCCTTAATTATCAGAGAAATGCAACTCCAAAGGACTCTGAGATTCCATCTCACACCTGTCAGAATGGCTAAGATCAAAAACTCAAATGACAGCACATGCTGGCATGGTTGTGGAGAAAGGGGAACACTCCTCCATTGCTGGTGGGAGTGAAAACTTGTACAACCTATGTGGAAATCAGCCTGGCAATATCTTAGAAAATGTGGAATAGCTCTACATCAAGACCCAGCCATACCACTTCTGGGTATTCATCCAAATGATTCCTCACCAATCCACAAGGACATCTCCTCAATTATGTTCATAGCAGCTTTTAGTAATAGCTAGAAACTGGAAACAACCCAGATGTCCCTTAACTTACGAATGGATAAAAAATATTGAGGTACATTTGCACAATGGAATACTACTCAGCCATCAGAAACAAGGAAATCATGCAATTTGCTGCCACATGGACAGAATTAGGAAAGCTCATCCAGAGTGAGCTAACCCAGACCCAGAAAGATCAAGTGGAATGTATTTACTTTTAACTGGATTTTAGCCATATAGTACAGGGTAACTATCCTACAACCAAAAGACCAGAAGGAACAGGAACATGGACTTTGATACCTGTTAGTGGGACAATTTGCCCTAGTGGAGCTGCCATATAGGCCCCCAATGCAAGAGGAAACTAGCCCTCATATGACTGCTGAACTGAAAGGGGCTGATATGTAGGACACCCCAAAATGGAGGAGTAGGATAGGTTGTAGAAGGGGGGAAAGGGTGGGTCAAGGAGAGGTGGAGGGAGGGGACTGTGATGGAGATATAAATTGAATTAATAAATAAACATTAAAAAAAGACGTGTCAAGTTGATAACCAAGGATAACCATTACAATTGCCCAGCTCTGGGCTCTATCCACCCTCTGGAGCTCCACAAAGAAAACCCACTGCTTTTTTCCCCCCCTCGAGCTCATATTTCTTCTAACTCTCCTGTCTTCTAAGTTTATCCCATCTTCATATGGTAGAATTTTAAGATTCTTTTTCATAAATATTGTCTTCTTTGGAACACAGCAGTTTCTTTGCATCCTTCCTCAGGGGCAGGGCTCACCATTCCACACTCAGTGTCGGGCTAACGTGGAGAGGGCTTCCACCTTCTTTGATACATTTCCATGATGAAAGTCTGTCTGTGAATCTCTCCTTACATTGATGATCAAAAACAAGGCTTGCAGTAGATTAAGTCCTTTAAAACCCCTTTCTTGTAAGGTGCTATGAAACCAGGTGATTCTCATCCAATATGTATGTAGGCATTTATTTTTAATTTATACCTTGTCCACTTCTAAAAGTGACTGTCAGCCTAGAAACAGAACATATACATATCTGCTCAGTTGAAATGAAGATCCTAAGGAGAGTAGAAGTGTTACCTCTTATAGCAAATTTTATTTTGCAGCAGGTTCTAACGATCCCTTGCTCGATTTCATGGCATTGATACAGGTCTCTTGGTTCTTTATTTTACCAGATCTCTCTCTTCTTTATATGAACGTCTCTCAATAATTTGTCACCTGCCAATTTGCTGCTCATTGCCATCCTTACACAGTTTCTGATTCTTTAGGTGAGATTTCAGCCTCATCAACTATTGGGAGTTTGACTTTCAGTAGATTAACTCACTTTTCTGTACATCTGCTTTTATAACTTACATAATGTTTCTCACTACATAGAGGCATTGAGAGAATTCAATAAAGTAATAAAGTAAAGCCCTTTGAATAATGCCAAAGATAGGAAAAACCCTCTCATATTTAATCCATCATTTAAAAAAATTAAATTATGTGCACAGCTGTATGTGTGTGTGTGTGTGTGTGTGTGTGTGTAGGTAGGTATGTGCATGAGTTAGTGCAGGTGTCCATGGGGCCCAGAGGAAAGTGTTCTAGCCCCTGGAGATAGAGATACAGCTGGTTGTGAGCAGCTTGACATGGGTGATGGAAACTTAACTTGGGTCCTCTGCAAGGGCAGTACTCACTCTTCAACACTGAGCCATATCTCCAGCCCCCCTCCCTCACCCGTGTGTGTGTGTCTATCATGGTACATGTATAGAGGTCAGAGGACAACTGCGTAGAGCTGGTTCTCTTCTTCCACATTTATATTAATTCTGGGGGTTGATCTCATGTTGTCAGGTTAGTGCTGCAAACAGCCTTCAGCCACTTATCCATCTCACTGAGCCCTTATTTATTTCTGTTTAGAGGCACAGCCTTGTAGTATAGCCCAGGCTAGACTAGAACTGCTCATCCTCTTGCTTTAACTTCCCAAGTACTTGGCCTTCTGCATGTTTTCTAGTGCTGACTTTTTTTTTTTTGCCTGCTTCCCACTGTTTATTTATTTGCATTTTTTCCTTTATCTTTTATTTCTTCAAGTTACATCTCAATTGCAATCCCCTCCCTACGCCCCCCTCCAGACCCACCCTCCCACCCTCATCCCCCATCCTCTTCACTTTTTTTTTCTTTTAAGTTTAAGGTATATCTTATTTTCCCCTACAGTTTTCCCTTTCAGTCCAACAAATGGCTCTTTCTCTTATAATAATAAATACAATACAAAACAACAGAGGTAATTAGGCCACAGTTATGAGGGCTATATGGCTTAGCGTACATTCCCAATGTCCAGTCCATATGTATTTGGTACCTGACTTTAACATTCTACTCTCTAAACATCTCCATGAGTTTAAAGTTCTATATCTGACTCAACATTCTTACTAACTTGCAACACAATTTTAAAAGCATCTTCTTAGATCTATAACACTCTCTTGATTCCTAAACAATTCAAAATTTAATTATGAGACTCTAGCTATATGTTCTTCAACCACCTCAGAGACCTGAGAGGGATAAATATATCTGATTTTATAGGAAATACAGGGCCTGCAGCTTCCCAAACTAAGAAATGACATACAAGTGGCTGCCTGGACATTTCCCATTGTATTGGTATAGAAACAGACCAGTAGATCAATGGAATCAAATTGAAGATCCAGAAATAGGCCCACACACTTATGGCCACCTAATTTTTGAGAAAGAAGCCAAAACGGCACAATGGAAGGACAGCATCTTCAACAAATGGTTCTGGTCCAATTGGATGTCCACTTGTAAAAGAATGAAATTAGACCCATACTTATCACCTTGTACAAAACTTAAGTCCAAGTGGATCAAAGACCTTAACATAAGACCTGTCACACTAAATCTACTAGAAGAAAAAGGGGAGAAACCCTCGAACTCATTGGCACAGATGACAACTTCCTGAACAGAACACCAACAGCTCAGGACCTGAGATCAATAATCAATAAATGGGACCTCATGAAACTGAAAAGCTTCTGTAAGGCAAAAGACACTGTCATTTGAACAAAACGGCAGCCTACAGACTGGGAGAAAATCTTCACCAACCCCACATCTGACAGAGGGCTAATATCCAAAATCTACAAAGAACTCAAGAAATTAAATGCCAAGAAACCAAATAATCCAATCAAAAAATGGGGGACAGAGCTAAATAGAGAATTCACAAAGGAGGAATCCCTAATGGCTGAGAGACACTTGAAGAAATGCTCAACATCCTTAATCATCATAGAAATGCAACTCAAGACAACTCTGAGATTCCATCTCACACCTGTCAGAATGGCTAAGATCAAAAGTTCAAATGACAGCACATGCTGGCGAGGGTGTGGAGAAAGGGGTACCCTACTCCATTGCTGGTGGGAATGAAGGCTTGTGCAACCACTAAGGAGGTCAGTCTAGCGATATCTTAGAAAACTTGGAATAGCTTTGCCTCAGGACCCAGCCATACCACTTCTGGGTATACACTCAAATGCCTCTTCACAGAATCATAAGGAAGTTTCCTCATCTATGTTTATAGCAGCCTTATTTGTAATAGCTAGAAACTGGAAACAACCCAGATGTCCCTCAACTGAAGAATGGGTTAAAAAACCGTGTTACATCTACACAATGGAATACTATTCAGCTATCAGGAACAATGAAATTATGTAATTTGCAGCCAAATGGATAGAACTAGAAAAGCTCATCCTGAGTGAGCTAACCCAGACTCAGAAAGACGCATATGGCATCTATTCACTTATAGTAGGATTTTAGCTATATAGTAGAAGGTATCAATACTACAACTAGTGCTGACTTTTGATATATTTTTGAGAATGTGTTGTGTTCTATGGAGAATCATAATTGTATATCCACATTTGCTGTGTTTGGCTATCTGGTTCTCTTTGGCCCTGGGTCCGTTAGGCCTGAAGTGTAAAAGTCTGATACGAGGTGGTTGGGGGTTTTAATTAGTTGACTATTCGAGGAGAACTGACTGGCCTCTTGCCAGGGTCTGAAAACTGGGCCAAGATAACATTTCAAATGGAACAAAACACACAAAAGAAAACTATATTCCCCCCAGGGAATCATGCTGACAGAAACTGTACCATTCTATTAAATCTCCATTTCAGCATGAGGCCTCGGGACTGAAGTCAATAGAATGGTGAATTGTGTACAGGATCCCAGATACTTAACCAAAAGAGACATGCAGCACATCCCATGATAATATCCTGTCTCTGCTAAGCCACAAAGTTGTACATTAAACTCAAGAAAGAGAACTGGTAAGTCAGTGAGCATTTCTGAGGTCTACTACAGGAGGTGTAGCTAGCTGATTTGTATCATGCATTTCACACTGTCCAAAGCTTGTTGTGGATTTATTTTCAGTGTCATTATTGCTCCCTGAGTACCAGCACCATGAGCCCTACCTCTGAAGATTATTCCATCGTTATTACCCTCTTTCATTTCTCCCTGTAATCATTTGTTTTCCTTTCCTCTATGCGCTAATAGTAGATAAAATTTATACCACGTCAAAAGCTTACTTCATTTTAGTTTTAATGTGGTTGATTCCTGGTTACCTGTTGCTATCTAACAAACCACCTTAATACTTAGCGGCTCATAGTGATCATCTGTTTTATTCACAAACTTGTAATTTACCCAGGAGCTCTTGGTCAGTTGATCTCTTCCCCCATGCACCAGTTACAGTGGCCCTCTCACCATGACAGCAAATTCTCCACAGGGAACAGTGAGTTGGCCTACACCAAGATAGCTAGATTTTAACATCTTATTCAAAGAGAACCAAGTCTCAGTGGTGTTACCTGAGCCTTCCAGTAAAGTAGTATTACATCAGCTACAGCAACAAGCCTATTCTGATTCCTAGGGAGGAATATAGACTCTGTCATTGTGTAATGTTAAAAATCACACTGTAGAAAGAGCATGTGGATTTGAGAGGTTCTGTTGTGGTGATTTTTTAGAGCACAAAACTGGCACGTCTTTTCATTACTTTAGCTCTATTATGGAATTAAACACAGCAGTAAGTACCCAAATTGCAGAGTGGGTGTTTGCATTCCTTGGAGACTGTGCTCCAGGAGAATGGGAGTTGGGGTTGGTTCATCCATCTGTGTATGTCCAGTGTAGACAGAGATATTCAGAGTAAGTCCTTATCTGTTGGACACACAACAGCAACTGCTCTGTCCCTTCTTCACTACCAGAAAGATTCCTGAACTCATCAAGGAGATCAGGTGCCTTGCCATGGTGGACCTACACCAAAGAAATTAATCCTGCTGCATCTAAAAGCATCATGGATTGCATATTCCTACATATGATTTATTGGCATAAGAATGGCTGTGCGATCTCAGTTTCTCCAAAGAGATGTAAGAGAAAGACATACAGAGGAATTGTGAAAAGAGTTTCCATTCCAGACAAGAGAAGGGGACAAGGATACTCTGCTTCTATTCCTACTTCTGCAAATTATCCTGTGGAAATAGGTTGGAAGGAATGGCTGCCATCTTGAAACTGTGATGTTATTTCTGTGAGATAAAAACTGCCAAATAATATTCTTAACACTGTTTAGCTCACAGATTAACCAACTCCCGGGCCTGCTTCTCCCCATCTTGTTATGTGAGGTAATTAATTACCATTATTTGAAAGCCAATTTTAATTGGCTTTTTCAGCACTGAAACAGAGCTCAATTAATGTTCATAGAATAGAACTGAATCCCCTAACTGATTTGGCTAACTCACTTTGTAGTCTGGGCCATGAACAGGAACGAGTACACAGGATTATAAAATCGCATTTCTGCTTCTGTTGCTGCTCTGAGTTTCTCCTATAATGCTTGGGGATTTCAAAGTTGGATTGGCACCGGAAATGTCTACAGCCCAAGCCCTTTCTTTGGCCTACATAAATTTAAACAGTAACTTTCCTTAGGAAATGTCTTTTTTGGTCTAAGTATTTAAAACACAAAGGCCTCTGGGTGTGCTGGCTTCTTGGCATTCCCAAGTCTTGCAGCTGAGACATAATGACTAACTACAGGGAATTAGAGAGTGAAGTTGGTACCAGGCACTCAGACTAAATGGAGAGTGCAGCTGGGTAGAGGCAGGTCTTTCTGGCATCAGCTGGAGGAAGCTTTGCCAAAACACCTGTGAACTTTCCCAGCCTGCTAGCAAAACCTCCCCTCTAAGATGTTACCTAAACTATTGTATTTATTTGACCTTTTAATCTTTCACAGGAAGTTGTTATTATTTCTAATAGTATATTTTTGTCTTTCTTCAAGCAGATTCTAAATAAAGAGGGCTTAGCCAGATAATTTTATGATGGATTAAGGATAGTGAGACAGCAAGGCCTTGCCTATAGGTAGTAGAAGGATTATTATGGCTTGAATGTCCACTCTGAAACTCATGTTAGAATTTAATTGCCAGTATGATAAGAAGATAAGACCTTTAAGATCATGAGGCTCTACCTTCCTGGGTGGATTAGTGCCTTTATCATAGGGGTGGGTTAGTCTTGAGATAGTAGGTTTGTCCTGACTTCAGCTCCCCCATTCCCTTCGGTCTCTTGGGTGTTCTCTTTATTTCTACTATCCTACAAGGCAGCATTGTGGTACTCACTAGAAGATGGCACCATGTTCTTAGACGTCCAATGACTAGAATCATGACCCAAGTAAGTATCGATTCCTTATGAATTACCCAGGCTTTGAGTTCTGTTATTGCAACAGGAAGTAGACTAAGCCAAAATGGAGGCAAATGGACAGGGATTTCACTACCAATTATTTTATTTTATTGGTAATTACATTTGCTCTTTGACTGTTTCCTCCATGTTTAGACTGTTCTCTGATACCCCCCCTTTCCTATACCCTCTTTTTTCTCTCTTCCATCTTTATCAATACCCACCCTTTCCTATCCATCTCTTTTCTCAGATTCATCACATTTAGTCTTGTTTTGTGACCCATTTAATTTAACCAGGGACATCTGTGTGAAGATTGGAACTATTCACAAGAGCCTGGTAGGGTCACTAGTTCATCATGATTAAGAAAGCTTTAAGATTTATTTTTAGTTACTCTTGTATATGTGTGTATCTACCATGTATATACAGGTACCCCTGGGATCCAAAAGAGGGTGTTAGATCCTTTGTTATTAGAGTTAGAAGTGCTTGTGAAGTATCTGATGCAGGTGCTGGGAAGTGAATCTGGATTCTCTGGAAAAACAGTAAATGTTCTTAACCACTAAGTCATCTCTCTAGCTCTTTGCCACAATTGTTTTGGAGTCTTATACATATCCCTGGCATTTTACTTCATCTTTCCTTCATCAATCACAGGGGAGATAAGTGACTTTGGCCTGACCAATCAGAGGGCTCTACTATCATCTGGCAGGAACAGTCACAGGTCTCTATGCCCCAGGGGCATAATGGAGTGTCTATTGTGGAGTGCTGGTTCTAGAAGGGCAGAGCTCTGGTCCTGTGGAAGAATGGGCCACAAGAATGATGACTTCATGAGCTCTTATGAGCACATGTTTCTCATTGCATGAAGAGTTTTCTGAAAATGGAAGGTTGCAGTGCTGAAGACAGCAGACAAAGGACAGGAGAAATGCAGCCCAAGGCGGTGTTATATAGAAGCCTCAAATGGGCTCTGCTACACTCTAGCTATAACAATAAAATCCCACCTCACCATTCTTGTAAATTCATGGATAGATTCCTTAAGCTTCTCTACATTGTGCAAATTCTGGTAGCAGTTCCAAGAGTCTCTGCTAGTAGAGGACAGTGTGATGGTCTATTAGGAGACAAAAAGATATCCCAGCCCTCAAGTATCCTTTGTTCCCACTAAGCAATATTGTTATTTTGGAAACCACATCATGCCTATGTAGTTGGGGAAACGTGATGTGAGAAATTTTGGGATAGAATATTAACAAAAATTTCTGGAGCCTTTTGTTGTTGTTATTCTGGTCTGAAGCAGGATTCTTGGGCATGGGCACCATGGATCCCTCCAGAATACTGGCTACTTTATACAATCCTCCTCATGCTGTGGATGAGGTGAGACTGAGATTATAGCCCATATTTCCTGTGTTAATCAATGGATTGTATTGACTCGAATATAGCCATGATGCAGAAGCAGTGAGAAAGATCCAAGCAGAAGGAGGCCTTTTGTAGTGGTTTGCTGGAGACAAAGCTGTGTCAGAGATATGGAACTCAGTTTTACAATGGGAAAGTCCTGGGCGAATAAAATGAGTTGGTCACCATCCTTTAGGATCCATTGCATATCTTATTCTTCAGCACATTTGTTAAGGACCTGCTAGGTGGCAGTCCTTGTGTTATTTCTAGGGTTCGACAGATAGATAAGAAGCAATTCTGTCTTCAGTAGATGCTTAGAGTCATAAAGTGAAACAGGAAGTGGGCTCTTTCCTAAGAAATTCTGTGGCACTGTGAATATTCAACCGTTTTACGATGAACATTCGCCTTCATAGCTGATGGTGATCAAGACAAACACAAAGAACATAAAGTAGAAATAAAATCAAGTTTTACTTGGGAATGGAATTGCAAACAGAAAAGAACAGTGCGATGGGAATATGGATACCACAGAAAACTGTGGGCATGCTCAAAGACAGGGAGAGACGTAAAGGCCAGCATGAGGAGGATTGTACATGAGTTTGAAATAATAATCTTTGATCACAATGATTTGTTATAACAAGATTGGTGTCTATTAAAGCATTTTGGGCAGCTCCCTTTGGAGAACTCATTTCTGTTTAGAATAGCATTAGTCTTCTCTAAAAACTGTGGTTGCAGGAGAGGGTTGTTTTTGGTGACAGTTAATATCAGACATTTATAGGTAAGAAACTTTCATTTAAAAAAAACATACACTTTATTTTTGCTTAACACAAGTGATTCCAGCTTGAATCTAGCACCTTCTACATTGTGAAACTGTAATCTAGGAATTTGAGTTGTATGTTTTGCATACATTTAAATACGCTGGCAATTTGCTGTGGCTGGCTGATTAGACAGTAGTGAAGTTCTATTGAATAGGAGTTCTGTTATCT
>CAJQZJ010032121.1:1669693-1685466 GCA_907164525.1 Lophiomys imhausi
AGACAGTAGTGAAGTTCTATTGAATAGGAGTTCTGTTATCTATCTGAAATTCATATCACTGGTGATTCTCTGCCTGTATCATGTAGCTCCAGCCACACATGCTTCACAGTTGTTTAGAGTGTTTTTGTCAACAGCTCATCATTGTATCTTCTAATGAATTGCCCTTAATCCACAGAAGCAACATCCATAGACTGTATCTTGGTGAAGTAGGGTATGCAGCTAAATCCTATGCAGGCCTATTCTCAGATGAAGGTTCCAGAGCTTTCTGTGAGATGAGCCACATTTTTGCTACTCTTTTCATCAGTTTCTTAGAGTTTCCTACCGAAAGCACTCCTGTTACAGGTGGTGTCACCTACAACTTTTTATATCAAAGTCTTCAAATCCCCAGGACCTCAGAGTATTATGGTAGTTGAAGAATGGGACGTTATGGAGGGGCAGAGTTAAAATGGGGCCATTAGAATGGGTTCCAATTCAAGCTGACTGCTATCTATGTAACAAGAGGAAATTTGGACACACAAAGGGATATCAGGGGCACAGGAGCACTGGGACACAGGGACACAGAGAAAAGGACCCATGAGGACATAGAAAGGGACTGACCATCTGCAAGGTAAGAAAACCTTGAAAAAAAACCAGCCTCCTTGTTTTTTGTTCGTACACTTCTGCTCTCCATAACCATGGGAAAATAAGGTTCCCTTGTTTAATAGCTACTTATTGACTATATGCCACAGAGAAGAGAAACTGACCATGAGCTAGAGCCTGAGTATACAGGTAGATATCCTTCCAATTGGTGTGGCAATTTTCTTTTTCTCTTTTTTGTTTTTTCAAGACAGGGTTTCTCTGTGTAGCCCTGGCTGTCCTGGACTCACTTTGTAGACCAGGCTGGCCTTGAACTCACAAAGATCCGCCTGCCTCTGCCTCCCAAGTGCTGGGATTAAAGGCGTGCGCCACCACCGCCCGGCTTTCTTTTTGTCTTTTAATGGCTGTCTTAGCAGATGGATACAACTTCTTTAAGAATACACTTTCATGAGGCTCATTAACACAGCGTCTTTCTCCAGAGACTCTGACGACAGGTATTTATTGCCTGTATTTGAATGACTCAGAGAGCTGAGAAAGCAAGGAGTTAGGCTTTGGTACTCAACCTGTGGGTTGTGACCTCTTTGGAAATCAAGTGACCCTTTCACAGGGGTTGCATATCAGATATTGTGCATAACAGATGTTTACATTTATGGTTTGTAACAGTAGCAAAATCACAGTCTTGAAGTGGCAGTGAGAATAGTTTTACTGTTGGGGGGGGGGTCATCACAACATGAGAAACTGTATTAAAGGGTCACAGCATTAGGGAGATTGAGAACCACTGGAGTTAGGTATTTCCACTGGCTTCTCTCTTGAAGCTTTGTGAGACTTGAAATTTAAGAAAGATTGAAAGTTAAAAATGTCCTTTTCATTTTTACCTAGGCATGTATTGGTGCTTTCTCTCTAGGAAACAAATATGTTGTCAACATTTTGTTGAATGACTTTTGAATATCTGAGCACTAAAGTGAATTAACAAAGTCAGGCAACTGTTCTTCTTACATTGGGAGATTGCACTGGGCCCCTGGCAGGGTGTTTGCTTAACAGCATCTGCGCAAAAGTGTTCTAAGGATTAAAAGAAAACACAGGCTAACAATAATTATTAGATGTGTTCAGATGAAGAAGAGGGACATAAAATATGAAATTGAGAGTTTGATTTTTAGAGAGAGAGAGAGAGAGAGAGAGAGAGAGAGAGAGAGAAATTTGATTAACTTCTGGAAATATTCTCAAATCTGCAAAATTGCCAGATGGATTGTTAAGGACAATTCTCCCCAAGATTTATTACAGGAAATTAAGATTATAAGGCATGCAGAATATGTGATCCATAAGTGCCCGATGAAGGGCAGTTGCTAGAAAAATATCAGGAGAGAGGAACTCTCTTAAACAGAACACTCCAGACAGTGGTTCATGGGAGATATTTGCAAGTCCACGGTTAATTTTTCAGAAATTGGTAGGGCTGTTAAAATCAGCCATTATTAGGGTTGGAGAAATGGCTCAGCCGTTAAGAGCACTTGTTGCTCTTATAGAGAACCTAGGTTCAATTTCCAGTACTTACATTTGGCAGTTTAAAACTGCCTGTAACTCCAATTCCAGGGAATTTGATGCCCTCATATGGACTCCATGGGCACTGCATACACAAGGTACACATACTTATAAGCAGGAATACACACATAAAATAAAAATAAAATCCAGCTTAAAATCAACTGTTCTTGACATTAGCTGTAGAAGCAATATTTATAGCACAAACATGCAAGTTTTTAGATCCATAAGTTCGGGCACTTTTGGATCACTTATGGGCACTTATCGGTGTTATTTCTTCTGTTCTGAAGGAGGTGTGAGTTACCCTCACCATTTCCTTTTGCTTCTTGTTTCATGTGTACATTCATCTTTGCTCTTTTGTGTTATGGTTATCCCCTTTGTCTCTGTGCCTTCCCTTTCTTCTAGGTCTGCACGAAGCATCATTTTCTCCAAGAGCATCCTCCGACTATTCTTTCCCCTTCTTCATCTTATCCTTCCTGAATCTTAACACTCTAGTGTGTCTATTCAAATATTTCAAAAGTTCTTTAAAGATAAAGACATTATACATGTATTCCTTGTTTAAAATGTTATCTTTAATTACATGTGTGGGTTTGTGCATGTGAGTGCAATGCCCTTATAGTTCAGAAGAGAGAGTCAGATCCCCTGGAGCTGGAATTATAGGCACTTGTGAGCCGCTTGATGTTGGTGCTGGGAACTGATGTTCTCTGCAAGAGCATCAAGTACTGTTAGCCACTGAGCCATCACTCCAGACCCCATGTGTGTATTATTATACATGCAGTATATAATAGTACCTATAAAATTACACAGACACACAAAATTCAGTCATAAAAGAAAAGAAGCCTACCGTTTGTGTCAACATGGATGAATCTGGAAGGTAATATGTTAAATGAAATGAGCCAAGTTCAGAAAGACAAGGCTCCATGATCTCACTTGTTTGTGTAATCTGATCTTACAAGCAGGCACAGAAAAGAGGTTAACAAAGTCTGAGGTGGTTAGGGTGTGAGGAGATGTTGGTGAGTCAAAGGACACATGACTGCAAGTATGAGGAGTAACTTTCAAAAGATCTATTGATCTATAGACACAGGAGGGTGTCTATAACTAACACAATATACACATTGTATGCCTGAAAACGTAGAATGGGTGTTCTATACTCTCTCTGTGTATATAGGTATGTGTGTGTATACCCTCTGGGTGTGTGTAAATGTGTGTGTGTGTGTGTGTGTGTGTGTGTGTGTGTGTGTGTGTGTGTGGTGTGTTTAGGTCAGAGAACAGACCTAAATACTATAGAGTACTATATTGGCTTGTGGGCATGTCTGTGAGCATTTTCTCAATTAATTGAAATGGAAGGGCCTCACCTACTGTGGTAGTGCCACCCCTGAGCAAGTGATCCTGAGTTTTATAAGAAAGTAGGCTGAGCAAGCCCCAAGGAACAACCCAGTAAGTGGTGCTCCTCCATGCTTCCTGTTTGAATTCCTTTTTCCAGACTCCTGCCCCGAGACCCTGCCCTGACTTCCTTTGATGATGGACTGTGGTATGGAGGCACAAGCTGAACTAAACCATTTCTTTCCTTTCTGATTATTTTTGATCATGACGTTTTATCATAGCAATAGAACCCATAACCGAAGTGGGAATAGAACTCAGGTCCTCTTGCTTACAAGGTAAGCACTTTGTTAACTGAGCTATCATTTTAGGCTAGATGCTAGCACAAAATAATTACTGAAGTATCCATCTGTTCATTAGCTATATTTAGAAAATCTATGGTGTATATGCATCTCAAATCATTGTGTTGTCCAAAAAAAAAAAAAAAAACAAAACCCCAAAATGCTACTCTCTGTTAATTTAAAACCAATTAAAGAAAAAAGTTTCTCCTCCTGAGTGAAGGCAGTAGCCTTCATTTAACCTCCCTCTACCTTGTCACTGACAGCTGGCTTCTAGACGCCTGTCCTGTGAGCCAGAACATCAGTTGTATGTCAGCTTCCTTCACCTTAATCCTAACCATTCTGTTTCCTAATTCATACAATGAATAGAGGGAATGCCAGTGGCTGTGTCTAAATTGTCTTCCAGCACTTCTCATTTAATAAATTCTGGCTGAACTGAACTGACTTCATCATGGGATCGTGAATTCTTCCAAACCTTATAACACAGATGCACATTTGTTCAAGTCAACTGCTTGATCCAAGTTACTCACAGTAGGTTTTCAATACAGTCTTAACTTTGGCAGTGTACTTCCAGGCAGATATTGTTTATAGAATCCATTCCAAGAGGGTATGATCTGAATCAATGAGTAAGTCCAATTTACATCAGAGAATCCACACCTCATCTTGCTCTGTTTGTGTAAAGTCCCTGTGAGATCTCAGTCAGTTTGAGACAATCTCCTTGTACTTCTGTGAATGAGTTAGAATTTGCAGTGAGGCTTGCTGTATAGTGATGAGGCTGGTGAGTCACAGCCTTTGTGAATGATTCTGGGCAGGAATGTCTCCTGAGCACCCAGCTACATACTGGGCCAGCACTTCTGACTGGTCTCAGGGATACAGAGCTAGAGACAGGGAGGTGACACAATGGGATAAAGGTGCTGGCTCCAGGGTATATCCATCTTGCTTCTTACAGAGAGTAATCACACTCAAAATTCTGGCTGACGTGCTTCTATTTTCATCTATTTTGGGAGAAGATTCATTTCAACGAAGTTTCTGACATACAAATGTTAATGGTTTGCCTCTAGTTATCTCTGGAGTTTTAAGAATTACATTTTATTTTTATTATTTTTTTCTCTGGGCTAGGGACCAGAGTCAAGGCCTTGTCTGGTAGGCACTCAACCTGGAGGACACATTTCCAGCCCTGCAAGGAAAGTTTTTACTAGTCATGCAGCCCATCATTTCATTATATAACGATCACGGTATTCCTTAGGTTAAGCTGAAGCTCACAGGACCCTTATGTAGGATGAAGCCTTCACTTTCTAGATCTGCAGCCATCTAACTTTCCTATCTCTCCAGTGCTTCTTTCCAGAGCTCTCCAGACCACATTCTCTATAGAAGTTTCACAGCATTCTTTTATGTACGTATGTACGTATGTATGTATGTATGTATGTATGTATGTATGTATGTATGTATGTATTTATTTGGAGACAGGGTTTTGAGGAGGTTTTCTTCTCTCAGACATTACATCCTGACTGCAGTTTCTCCTCTTTCCACTCCTGCCAATTAGTTGCTGCCTCCACCTCTCCTCTCCCCAGGTCAATTGCCCCTATATTTCCCCTCCAAAAAAATAAAGATAAAAATAAAAGGTGAGGTCTCCCAGAGCTATCCAATGAACATAGCCTAACACGATGCAATAACACTCGACACAAACCCCCACATCATGGGTGGATGTGGCAACCCAGTCGGAGGAAAAATGTCCCAAGATCAGGCAAAAGAGTCAGAGACACCCCTGACTCCCATTGTTGGGAGTTCCATATGAACATCAATCTACACAACCATAAGGTATATGCAGAGGATCTAGCTCAGACCCATACAGGGTTTGTGGTTGTTGCTTCATGAGTCCTGTTTAGTTGATTCTGTGGGCTGTGTTCTCATGGTATCCTTGATCCTTCTGGCTTCTCCAATCCTTCCTCCCTCTATTCTGTGGGGTTGCCCTAGATTTTACAGGTGGACTAGGGGTGGGTGGGATGGAATAGGAGGGATGGGAGGGCGAGAGGACGAGGGAGAGAATATTAGGAGAGGTAAGTGGAATTGCAGGGTATATATGTGCACAGCTTTCTTAATTTTTCCTCTCTTCCTCTCCTTGCATTTCTGTTAGCTTGAGTTCTTGCCCTTTCGCTTCCTCTTTCTCCTTCACCTGGTACCTGGCCCTGACAGTGTAGTTAGACACTAATCAGGCATTCAGGAGTTCCTGTTCCCTACTGCTAACTCAAGTTAAACCACCTCTCTTTCTTTCCTTTCTAGTATCTTTGAAGAGCTGCTGGAGGTCCATCCATGGCAGGTGGAACTTCCTCATGAACTCTTTTAGGGATCCATGTATATTGCTGAGCAGCCACTCTGTGTTGCGTACGCCAGATGTTTGTCATCTGGTAAGGAAGGAAACGGTCACTGTTCTTGGAGAGGTGGAGTAGAGACGAATGAGAATAGAACCAGGGGAGAAGATGAAAAAGAACATAGCAGAGCAGTGGTGGTTCAGGTTGGAAATGTCATATCCATACTGATTACAACACATTGATAATTTCTTAATTTTTAAATTATTTCTTTGAGAGTCCCATTGAACATGTTTTGAACACAGTCATCTCCTTTATCCAGCTCTCCCCAGACCCACCAGAACCCTACATAACCAAGTTTGTTTGAAAACAAAAATCTGTTGATGTTGATGGATATTAATGACCACAGGATGGAGGGCAGGCGATATCTTAGAAAACTTGGAATATTTCTGCCTCAGGACCCAGCCATACCACTTCTAGGTATACATCCAAATGATTCCTTACCAAATCACAAGGAAGTTTCCTCATCCATGTTCATAGCAGCCTTATTTGTAATAGCTAGAAACTGGAAACAACCCAGATGTCCTTCAATCGAAGAATGGATTAAAAAACTGTGGTACATCTACACAATGGAATACTACTCAGCTATCAGAAACAACGAAATCATGCAATTTGCAGCCAAATGAATGGAACTAGAGAAGCTCATCCTGAGTGAGCTAACCCAGACTCAGAAGGATGCACATGGCATCTATTCACTTAAAATCAGATTTTAGCTATATAGTACAGGATAACTATACTACAACCAATGCCCCAAAGGGAACATGAACATAGACTTTTTTTCCTGTCAATGAGGCACTTTGCCCTAGTGGTGCTGCCTTGTAGGCCCCCAGTGTATGAGGAGGCTCTTGGCCCTCATATGACTGCTGAAGTGGGGCAGAGGACTGTTATATAGGATACTCCACTCCAGAGGAGTGGGATGGAAGGGATAGGGGGTAGAGGGTGGGAGGGTGGGACTGGGAGGGGTGGAAAGAGGTTGCTGTGAAGGAGATGTAACCTGAAGTAATAAATAAATACTAAAAAATATTTCAAGACATTATATGCTGCCCAAATACTCTAGGACATGTGGTCTTCCATTGACCTGGGCTTACTCACCAAGGGCCACCCACACTCAGAGAAAACTGTCCCTCCCTTTCTCAGCAGCTAACAACTGCTAATAGAACCATAGCAAGAGGTGGGGTTGTGTGCATAACCCCCTATCAGTGCTGCCAGTTCGTCTGGCTTGGTCTTGCCCAGGTTTACAGGTTTTGTACATGCTCCCTGAACAGCTGTGCCTTAATATGTTCACTTGTGTTCAGATGCCAGTGTTCCTTGTAACCATCCACTGCCTCTAGTGTTTATATACTTTTTGGTCCTTCTTCTAAAATGACCTCTGAGCCTTCCAGTGTCATATATTTGTTATCTCCAGGGCTGTGTGTTCTGCAATCTCTTATTTTCTACCCTTGGGCCAATTGAGAATTTCTGTGTTGATCGCTATCTGCTACAAATAGAGGCTTCTCTGATGACAATGAGGGGATATTAATCTATGGGTATAATGATCAGTCATCAGGAGTTGGTTTAACACTATGTCCATTTATCAAAATAATAGCAGTGGGTTCTCCCGTAGGCCTGGCTAGCCATAGGTTCTTGGACTAATAATGATGTCAGGTATGGATTTCATCTTGTGGCACAGGACTTAAATCCAGTCAGAAAGTGGTTGACAAGGAACTCATTGATATTTCTTTAATCTGATTTCAAATGTGAAGAGGTAATGTTAAAAATTGATAATACATTGCTACTACTTGGAGGTGGGGGCAGAAGAAAGGGAGAGTTATTTTTAATGTTGTTTCCAGTGTTAGGGATTGAACCCAGGGCCTTACGCACATTCATCAGGCTGTTTATCTCTAAGCTACCCCCTAGCTCACTAAGGTGAGGAGGTGTAGGAGACGCAGCTTAGAGAAAGCATTGGAGAAACCAGAATTGTTAAACACATGGGTCTATTTTCTTCAAGGGAAGGAATGATGCCTATTTACCCAGAAGACTGGAGTGGATGTTGTCTAACAACCTGGTGGCCCTTTGCTATTCTATAGAGCTAGCCTTCACCCGAATCTCCCAAGAAGCTGAGCATTGTGTAGGCCCCGAGCCTGAGCTTTGTCTCTCAGTGAATAGAACCCATTCTTATGAAAGAGGTTGCACGTACTTTACATCATCTATCAATGGAATCTATCTTTATGCTTAAAACAAATCCTTTCTCCTTCAGCCTTTACCACAGCACCACTCTCATTGGAAAGGTCACAGGTGCTTTGCTACTTTGCAAGGGAGTTCTGAGGTAGCCGTCCCTGAAGCCGTGTTGTGATAATTGGAGATGGAAATTTTCTCCCTGTGTTTAAATATGTAAAAAAAATAAACCTCGAGGTCAAACTCTGGACATTTTTGACCCAGCAGCTGCTAAAAGGGTGTTGACCAGAGTTTCATTCTTTACCTCATTCAGATGTTTCCCTTATGATCTTGACACTTTCAGGGACCCTGACAGGGAGGAAATTTTTGTTTTATGCATATAGAGGTTTAGTCCTGTAAGAGGTTGAATTCTGGAGTTAGATGGCACAACTACCACAAATCTACACACTGCCACACCACTGTACACCAACAGAGCTGGTAAATCTCCTGATATGTGAATTGTAGCATAGTTTCAAAACTAAAACTGGCAAGATAGAAAGTTGACTAAGCTTTACATAACACCGAGGAAGAAAACCCAGTAGTCTGTATTTATAACAGATATTGTGAAAACTGATCCCTCAGTACCAACGTCAGAGATTGAGGGGTATTGGGAGAAAATAAATTAGGGGAGCAGTTAAACTGGGGCTGAAGGGTTGGTAGCCATGGGACCCTCTCTCAGAGCTGGTTATCAAAGGAGGAAGCAAGTGTGTGCTGATCAGGAAGCAGGACTTCCCACACAAAGGGAACAGCTAGTGCAAAGCCCTGCGGCAGGAGAGAACAACTTGGAACACTCCAGAACCTGAAAGATGAGCTCTGTGGAGCTGGTGCTTGTGGAAGAGAGCCAGATCAGGTAGGAGACGAAGGTGAGTCAGTGCACTGGCCTGCTACAGCATAGTTAGGCTGTCCGTGACTACTGTGAAACCACAAGGGCAGAGTTGAGGAGTTGGGAGTAAGATACACAAAGTCCAAACCATTTACCAGATGGTTTTCTTCACAGAAAAGATTTGCCAACTTCTATCTTAGAGGCTTATAAATAAAGTATTGCATCATTTGATGGATTTGTCTAAAGTATACCCAGGGGTACATTTTCCCCATTTCCTATGTGCATCTGAGTTCATGTGGGACTGAGTGTAAGGCTCTGCATTGTCCATATGATGATCCTCTGTAGAACAGGACTGTGCTTGAGAGGTGGTGCTAACAATCCTGCTTAATTAAGGACCCTGAGCTGTAGGTAGTAAAGCTAAGATTAGAGCCCTTATAAAGATGGCTTTACAGCCCAATCACCCCACTGCCTTTGACCAGCAAAAAACAAAATGCACCTTGCTCTGTAATTGCAGAACCAAGCAACCAAAGCAAGCCAGGGAAATACTATTGCACTAAGGAAAAGATACACAAGGAGCTATTTTTAAAAGTTTTTTTTTTAAATAAAGGAGAGTAGAGACCTCTAAAAAATCATAATCCCCCTTTTCATTCTCGGTTCTTGGGAAAATAACATGCACATCAATAAGGTAGATGGTTTGATGAGAGAAGCTTGAATGATGCAGATACCCTGCATTTGTTTTCTTTAAGCCAGTGGTAGATTAAGGCAAAGAACAAGTAACCAGAAAAACTGGTTTCCTGTCCTTTCCCTGCCAAATCTGACACCTCAAACACTCAAAATGGTCCAGGGGAGGAAGCTGAGATGACCACAGGGAAAAATGAGATGGAATCAGGATCCTTGGACCAGGAGGGAGATCTTGCCTAGGCCTCCCCCAGTGGGAATATTTACAATGGGATTTTCCAAGAAGTGAGTTTTGGCTAGCTGTGATGAAATCATGAATCACAAAATAATGACGTTGTGAGCTGTAAACAGTTTTAATTTATACAGGTGACATTTAAAATGCTAATCAGACCTTCAGATAATTGCTGGAAGTCAGGAAGCCACTTCTGGGAACTCTTCCAGTTTCTGTGGAACTCCTTCAAAACCGCTAGATCTGTGAAGGTGTTTCTGGCTTTGGCAGATTTAAGCTTTGACTTCCACAGAGCCAAAGAAGTCTGAGTGACTGTTACTTCTGGTGACTCTCTAGTAATTGAAATTTAGAGACCACAGCCCATAAGCAAAGGGTAAGAACTCATCTCAGTGAGGGGAGATTTCAATTTAGCTTCTGTGGTTTGGTCCTTTTGCAAGTGTGGATGTATCAGTACTGAGAAAATTAGCTGTCTTTCACCAAGTCTGACTTGGTGTGTTGATTTCAGGACACACACACAAACACACACACACACACACACACACACACACAAAACCTCACAGAGAAGTTTATTTCTCCCCTATTTTTCAAGGGTCTCAGTCCCATGCTTGTCTAATAAAGTGAAAGTTGGGGTGCCTGCCAATGTGACCAGAGGTGATAGGGTTCCACAGAGGTTGTACACAGGGGAGAGAGAACATTAGTACATATGACTGGTATAAGTATACATACATACATACATGCATATATATATATATATATATATATGACATCAGAACTCCAGGGAGCATTATATCCAAATCAAAAACAGGTAATAGGATACTAGAGAATTTTATCTAACTAAAGACTAAGGACACAAGAGTAGAATGAACAAGTGCAGCAACAGTCCTCTGTGAGGAAGGAGCTGGCATTTGAAGGCAGAACAATATGAAATAATTTGAAATAGCAGCTGGAGAGATGGCTCAGAGATTGTGGTTAAATGCACTTGCTGCTCTTTCAGAGGAACAGGGTTCAGTTCTCTGCACTCATGGTAGCTCACAACCCTCTATAATTTCAGTTCTAGGGGATCTGATAACCTCCTCTGGCTGCCATGGGCCCCAAACACATGCTGTACACATACATACAAGTAGGTGAAACATTCACACACATAAAATAAAATACACCTAAAGAAAAGGAGTGACAGGAAATAGAGTGGGAAGTACACAGAAACAAGGAGTTCTTGCTGAGTTTCAGGGAAGTCTATGTAGACTACCTGTGGGGCGTTCCTCCTGAAAACCAGCCTGTGACCCTTGCCATGTATCCTGCAGATGGCGCTCACCATTTCATTGGGAAAGCAATTGCATCTAAAATCCTTTCCCATTTTGAATGACAGTGTTTTGTTTGTTTGTTATATATTTTTATACTTTGTTGAAAGATGTGTTTTTGGAAAGTCACTCTGACACTTGAATTCAGTTTTCTTAGCCTTTTACAGGGATACCAGGCCATATTTAGTCAAAAGGTGAATGAAAAATAAGATAGAATGTGAGATATGGATAAAAAACTACAAAGAATGTACTATAAAAAGAATACATGTGACAGTGTAAGTGGGCATTTGAGATCTGCAAATGCATTCTTGTATTGACAGCTGTCTTCATCCAGCTCCCTGTGGCTACTTATTTATCATGATGATAGGGCCACACAGCACCTAGTTTATCTCCGTACAACATTGACTCTCACCTACATCTTCATGCTTATAACGTAATGTTTAAGCAAAGTGCAGCAAGAGCTCTGGTTGAGTGTATTGCCTCTAGTGCAGGCTTGACTCACAGATACTGAATGAATGGTGCACAGGAAATTAACTTTTCTCTGTTGGTTCAGTTGTGCTTTCTGGTCTCTTATGACACATCCTATTTTAAAGGCTTTAGGGAGTGGAGAAAGCCCTGAGTGAGTAAAGCGCTGAGAGGATGTGTGTTGTTGATATGAGCACAGCCATGCCAAGGATTCCAAGGGCTTGGGCCTGTGAAAAATTGGCAAAGCCATTCTCTGTATGGGCTGGGCTTAGGAGCAGTTGCAAAGCTTTCCTCAGGGTCTGAGTATGAGTGTTTATGGATGGTTGACAAGTGTGTTCAGTGACTAGCAACTGAAGCTTCTTCTTCCTCCAGAATGTTCACAACCTGAGAGTCTGAGACTGTTATGGAGGAGACCTCCTATGGGAACTACTTAGCCACTCCCTGTCTGCTGTCCTTGAAAAACATGCTGAGGTTCTGGGCTGCAAGTGCTTGCACACTCCGCCAGACCCCAGCTTTCCTGTCTGTGTATCTTTGTATCTACATGCTTGTCCTTTCTTCATTCCCTCTTCAGCCCCAGTCAGGGGTCCAGTACCCAACCCAACCACTCTCTCTTGTCACCTCAGTTCCTACTGTGATACCAATTTGCCTGCCTGCCTTCTTTACAAAACACTTCCATTTATTATGTGCATGTGTATGGGAGGGTGCATGCCATGGTGAGCATGTGGAGACAGGAGGGCAGCTTTCATATGTTGGTTCTTTCATTCTACTATGGGATTTGAACCCAGGGCATCAGGCTTGCACAGTAACACTTTTACATGATGAGCCATCTCGCTGGCCTCTGCCTGTCTTTTATTAAACCTGCAGTCATTGACCACTGACTGAAACCCTTGGAAATCATTTTGATGGCTGACATTCCTTTCCCTGGAAGAGTTTGTGTCTTCAGCCTGAGGCTGTATGCTATGAGAGCATTTTCATAAAGATATGAAGAATAGCTTTGTGAACCCCTTTGAAGGTCCTTCAAAGGCTAGTCTGAGCATAAGGTAGGCTCTATTTTCATTTTTAACCCCCTCAATTGTGTACATCACATAAAAGGTCTATTTCTCCACTATTTATTTTAGATAATTTCTGCAGTTTACCTGATTTGAGGTTAAGGTGAACTTCCTACAATGAGTCTTTAGTCTCCCTTTGTGTTAATTACACAGGAAAGTCTTCATGGAACTGGGTGCCCTTTCTCTGGCCTCTTTGTGGGCCTATAATGAACCCCGTTTCCCATCCTTTTTCCAGCTTGACAAGCAGTCTTTCTCCTGTTATATATTCTGAGATATCACACCTGGCTATGTGATATATCATATAATATGCATCATATCATATAATAACTTTCAGATGGAACTTGGTGTCACATTGAATATAAAGACACAGATTTGTCTCAGAATCTCTTGAAAATTTTTGTTACTGCTTTTGTTTTTGTTAAGAGCTTCATATTTTTAACATTTTTCTCTCCTTTGAAGGTAAAGATTAATCTTGTTTTGTATGACTCTACTTTTTCTCTTGTTTTAGTGTCTGTGGGCTTTGGAGTTAGAGCCGTGGGTTCAAATCACACCTCTAAGACTTAAAAGCTCTATGGGCAAGGGTAAATCAATTTCCCTTTCTAACCTATGGTTTCTGTATTTGTAAAATACCCCTGCTTCATAATAAAACAAACAAAAAAAAACAAATAAATAAATAAGTACTAAAAGCATGTATCCAGGACTTGGCACATATTTGCTTAATCAGTATCAGCAGCACACACTTACCCATGGTTTCATAGCTTTCAGAATGCTCTCACATATACACCTCACAATCCAGTGAGGGAACCAATGCTCAGATTCAATATCAGTCTAGCACAGATGTGAGTGGAGAGGGGCTGTGTTTGTTGAGACCCAGAACCTGAGTTTGCTGACTGTGTTTTGCACAGGGTTTTGTGATAGGTGACTGGGCACCTTTTCTTCCAGGACTGAACCTTGCTTACAGCAGCTTTTCACCCATGGGACAAGGTCTACATGAAGACCTGGTGTGTTCTGTTCAGGAAGAGAGTTTCAACAGTGACCACAGTGGTCATTCTGTCCGGGGTGAGGGGATTCTAGGATGCAAGCCTCTGAGTAATGGAACTGGGACCACCTGAAGAGAACTAGGACTATTGGACACCCCTGACTCCCCAGAAGGCTCCTGAAAAGGAAGAGGTGCATGAAAAAAATGAAGGAAGCATGTCAGCAGCATTTTATGTGAAAACACATTGGAATGATATACAGTGGGCACATGGATATACCACTAACTTTCCCCAAAAAGTGGAAACATATCAAACATGTTCTTTTTCTCCACCTTCACCTTAAGGGGTCAGCAGTAAGTGTATACACTTTATCTGGATCAAGAGACCTAGGCCCCCTACACTAAAGGAGCTGATGGGCAGCTTGGTTTTCATGTGGGTCCCCTAGCAATTGATCAGAGGCTGCCCCTGACATGGACTCTATTGCCCTCTGTTGGATCACTCTCCTCTAGCTGGGCTACCTTGTCTGGCATCAGGAGGAAGATGGATGTGATGTGAAGAGCTAGGACAGGATGGCACAGGGGTTTGGGGGAGCTCCCTTTTATGAGAAGGAGAGTGGGATGTGGGGAGAGTGGGATTGAGAGGAGAGGAAGTTTGGGGCTGTGATTGGGATATAAAGTGAAGAAATAAATAAATCAAAGGGGGAAAAAAAAGAGGCCATGAAATGTCTAGGAACCCATCTGCCTGCACATTATCCATAAGGCCATCTGACGGCATTAAGATCTATATTGTAAGTTCTATTTAATGTGTGACATTACCCCATCACACAGGAGCCTGCCAAAACCGCACATGCTCAGGTCCAACAATAGGTCTGCCTGAATCGGTGTGAGCTTAACCAGACCTCTTGGTGAATCTCATGTGCAGATCATTTGAGGAGCACCGCTCAAGCCGTAAGTCACTATTGCTTTGCTGCGTACCAGAGTCTTTGGGTGGACTCAGTAAGGACTCTGTCCTCTCCTACTTCAACAACCAGAAGCCTCTGTGTGCTAACTACTGCTCCAGGTATTCTGGACGCATATCAGGGTTTTATATGAGTAGATATCCACATCAGGTGAAAGTGGGCTTTCCTCATGGTCTGTGCTCTGCTTCTGCATTTGCAGGCACAAAGGTGGAGGCAAATGTATATGTCTTTCCAGTCTCTGTAGAAACTTCTATGATTTATTGCAATAAAAAGATCACCATGGAGTCAACCAGAAACCATAAACCTATTTCACCTGGTGGAGGAAGTGTGCAAATCCATTCTTCAGCAAGATGTGCCTTCTGGGTAGATTTACTGAACAGAGGAGGAATTCATAGACCTGGCTCTGTCCAATTTGCTGCTTAAAGATACTTTGCATTCTGGTCTGATGGCACTCAAGGCTGTGTTTAAGATTCCTCCTCTAGAGCTAACACACAAACCCACAAACATGTGTATGCATGTGACATGAAAACAGAAGGTTGTCTATGGAGGCAGGGGAAGAGTGGATCAGTGAGGAGCTGAGTGGAAGAGGGATAAGAGGGTAGTGAGAATGAGGTATGAGTAAGATACAGTGATACAGTGTGTGAGAATGTCATAATGAAACCCACTATTTTGTATATTAATAATGATAATAATAATTATTATTAGTAGAAAAGACAAACAAACAACCCCTAAACATAAAACCAGTCCCCCTTTACTGGTGGGAGGTCACACCTATTGAAAGTATTACATGCAGCTTCATGGCAGAGGTGTATGTATGCTCATGGCATCTGGAGTGATGGGGGAGTGTTCACTATGGCAACAAGCAAGATGTAGAGGTTAAAGTCAACTGATTAACAGCTTGTCTTTGTAGCTGTGGCAAATGCTTGTGGCATTCCTGCACCATGGCTCTTCACCTACATCTCCCCCCCCC
>CAJQZJ010032121.1:1685476-1720453 GCA_907164525.1 Lophiomys imhausi
ACAGTTTCTCATACACTTAAACTTGCTTACCAGTAGGACTGTGTCTCACCCCTAGGTAAGGCTTTCTGCCTGAAGACTTCTACAGCTCATTAAATGCCCCCAATTAGAAGATCACTCAAGTTAATGAGCAAGTATCCATTTATTTACTTATGTACTTGTTTGCTTATTTATTGGTTTATTTATGTGCGTGCATACAAGTATTTGTGTATATGAGGGCAGGCATGTGCTACCATGATGTGTATGTGTGATGGGCAGAGGACAACCTCAGGTGTCTGTTTTTGCCTTCCACCTTTTTGAGGCAGGGTCTCTCTTTTGTTCTTCACTTGTGTGTGTGTTAGAGTAGCTGGCCCAAGAGGCCCCTGGGATTCCCCTGTCTCTGTCTCCCATCTTGCTATAGGGATGCCAGGATGACAGACTTGAACTAGTCCCCTGGCTTTACTTGGGTTCTGGAGATTCAAACTTATCTTCATGCTTCTCCATATTCACATTCTGTTGACAGACATTTTCCTCGTTGCTAGGTCATTGTTACATAAAGAGAGGTCAAAGTATCACCGCAGTAGTGTATGAAGCTCAATTATCTGCCGCCTTAGTACCACTTGCTGATTCAGGGGAGCAGACACAATGTGAACTCACCTAGTAGACCTGCTTTTCATACAACTGTTTTCAGTCTTGCCAAATTCTCTTAGACCACACAGTGGGCTGACTTTTTCCCAGCCACCTTTCTTCCCTCTCTCAATCTCTAAGGTCAGCTTTGACTTGCAGTCTGACAGCTTTCTGATCCTGTCCAGTCCCCTACCAATTATTTTCTTTATCCTTTTCTCCCTGAGTCAAATCCTTACTTGTTTATTCCTACCTGGTGTGTGCAGTGAATCTCAGATGACATGGATAACAATTGGAGACTTGATTTTCTATATTTTCTCTCTTCCTTCATGTGCTGGCTAGTTTTATGTCAACTTCACAGAAGCTAAAGTCATCTGAGAGGCTGGAGCTTCAGTTGAGAAAATGTCTCCATAAGATCTGGTTGCAGAAGCAAAAAATAAGACCTCCTAAAAATACTACTGAGTTCATTTTGTGTTCACCATCTACTGTTGGGCATGGAGCATGCCCTTAAGAGTGGTTTGTATACCAGTAAGGTTCCTTGTGAAACTAATTTGTTGAATTTGTAAGTGGTTAACAATTGGAGATAGCTTCTGGAATAGGGTTGAGGGCTTGTGTGCACTTTCACCATCAGATCTATAACTGTGAAAGGCCTTGTTCATGTGCTAAAGTTTCTGTGAGTTCATATGTGCATAGGTCCTGCTGTTTTTAGATGGCCTTGTTTATTGGTATTCTCCATCTCCTCTGGCTCTTACAATCTTTCTTGCTTTTCTTCCACATGGTTCCCTGAGCCATGAGGGGGAGGGAATTGATGGAGACATCCTATTTAGGACCCAATATTCCAAGGTCTGCCATTCTGCACATTGTCTGTCTTTGATTTTCTGTATTTATTCCCATCTATTGCAAGAAGAAGATTCTCTGATGATGGCTGAGCAAGCCAAAGAGCTATGAATACAGGAAAATATCACTAGGTGTCATTTTGTTGCTATTTTCCTTTGGTAGAACAGTGGTATTTGGATTTCAACTAGGTCCCTTGCATATCTAGCCTCAGGTTCTTGGCCACCCAGTCAGTGTTGAGGATGGTTTCCATGTCATGGAATGAGTCTCAGATCCAATCATATATTTGTACCATTCTTTCACTAGAATATTCTTCGGGCAATACAGAATTTATGGATGGGTTTATGGCTGGGTTGGCATTTATGTTGATCCTTTGGTGTCAGGTGGAGTACCTTCCTATAGCGAAGCAGGTGTCAGGTAAGCAGTAACTCAACTTTTTCATCTCTAATGATATATCTTGGTATTATCTTCAGAAATAGGGCCTTACCATCAATTTGTGTAGAGCAATGAATAGCCTTGGCAATATATTAATTGTGTATGTGAGGGTTCAATATGCTTTTAAAATAAACTTTTTAAGAGTTTCATTATATCTATATGTATTTTATTATATATATATATATATATAGTGAATTTTCTCCCCTCCAAAAAAAAAAAAAATCTGGTTGCAGGACAGTATCTTCATTAGCAATCGATGGGGGAGGGTCCAGCCCATTGTGGGTGGAGTCATGCCTGGGCTGATAATCTTGGGTTCTCTAAGAAAGCAGGATGAGCAAGCCATGATGAACAGAGCAATAAGCAGCACCCCTCCAAGGCTTGTGCATCAGCTCTGCCCTCCAGGTTCCAGTCCTGTGTGAGCTCTTGCCCTAACTTCTTTCAGTGATGAACAGTGATGTGGAAGTGTAAGCCAAATGAATCCTTTCCTCCCCAACTTGCCTTTAGGTCATGATGTTTGTCACAGCAATAGAAACCCTACGACACTTTTTTTTTTTTTTTTTTGCCTAATCTTAATTTTTTTCCTGACAGCATCACTTTCTTCAGTCATATTGGTTGCTTCTTTCTGCTAGATTTTCTTTTGCTTTTCTTCTATATAAATGATTTCTATGGCTTCTCTTTGGGCTCCTGATACCTGTGGTCTTGTCTTGCTACTTACATGGTTGGAAATGGGAGGTAGGATCTTCTTTGTCACCCGTCTTGAAGGTCTCATTGTCCAACTTGTGAAGTGCTGCCTTTCAGGGCACAGAATGCATGTACATTGACATAGAAGGTTAACAGTGAACCTCTGGGGTTTCCGATTTCAATTTCAGTCCATGGGGGATTCACTTATTTTATTTCCTCCATACAATTCTCAGAGCTACTTGGAAGTGGAAGATGTGCCAGGCATTTCATAGGCCCGAAGAAAGAATCTCAGCCACTTACAATGACTTGCCTAAGTGTGGGAGTCACTGAAGGGTTTCCACTGAAGATAACAGAGTACTTTATAGAATCTTTCTTTTTTATCTATTCTATGACTTTCAAGATTTATGGTGAGCATTTGTCCTATAGGTAAGGGCAGCAGGGACTCACAGGCACTTAGACTAGAACTGGAAAGGGCTGAACATGTGCATCTAAAAGATCTAGCCTTGGAACATAGACTTCAGTTTTAGCTGTATCCTTGCCTGGTTTGTGAATATGAAAGTCCTGAGTAGAAAAATGAAGGTTTCAGCCCATTAAAAAGACTGTGTGTGGCTGACTGAATCCAATTCTCTCTTCTGCTCTGTGTACTGGGAGTTAAAAAATGGATGATGAGCCACACTTGCCCAGTGTTGATGTTTTATTCGGTTTCATGTGGTCTCCTTGATATCTGCTGTATCACTAGAGGCTCTTTCCAAAGGCATTATGCCAGAAATGAAGCAATATCTAAAAAAAGGGTAGAATTGTTGTTTTGCTATCTGTAAACAAATACATTTATACACATTTTATTCCTAGCTGTTCTTACTAAGAGACAAAAACTGATAAAGAGAGGAGGGAGGAGTGGAGAAGAGGGAGGAAGTGGGGAAAACAGAGAGGGAAGCAAATTGGGTAGAAAGAGGACAAGGGAGAGGGGGAACAGAGAAGTGGCAGAGGAAGGGGTCAGAAGGGGTTAAGAGGTAGTGGATGGATGCGCTTAAAGTTGACTTAAGTAGAGGATACCATGTTCAGTTGGGTGGAGGAGCACTGAGTCTTGAGGGATGAGTAGGAGTTTGTCACATTGCTGTTAGTAAAGGACAGGGTGTTCGAATATAGTAAGATATGGGTTCCTGGTCTATTCTTCTAAATCCAGAGAAGTGGTTGGCTATAGCACAGGTGTGTGAAGAAAGAGGTGGTAGAGGAAGAGGAAGAGGAGGAGGAGGAGGAGGAGGAGGAGGAGGAGGAGGAGGAGAGACAAGGAGGGATTTGAGGCCAGCTGAAGGAGTACAGGTTTTATTGCAGGAGTACGTCTTGGTGTGAGTATGTAATGTCTCTGCAAGCTGAATATAACTCATGATCTGCAGACACCAAGGGCTAGTGAAGGACCAGCACTGCCAAATCTCCTGGGCTCCCATTTTCCATCACCACATCCTATGTGAATTCTACTTTAAAAAAACAAAAACATCAAAATAAACAATGAAACCATCAACTGTCCCTGAGTGCAGCCACTTCTCAGCATACAAACACTCCTTTCTCCCCTAGCCTCACTCAATTCAAATATGCTTGTTATTGCCTAGACAACGCACTGGTTTATTATAGCTTGTATACATATATATTGCCTTTTCCCCCCTCTATAGTTTAGGGAATGGATTGTAGTTCTTGAAGTGTGCACTATAGATTGTGTGTCTGATTTACTTAGCTTTCCCAGAGACACATAAAGTAATTACAGTGAGAAATTTCATTCTCTAACCCTCCTCCCAAAGAAAGACAAAAAGAGAAAACAACAAAAACCCTTCATCCTAGATGGCAAGAGAATTATTATGTCAGGTTGTCTGTGGAACTCTGTCTCTCATAGAAATAAAAGACTACTTGGTTTACCTTTTGGAGTAATTCTGAGGTCCAAAGTTTCAACTTTCTCTATTAGAGATTTTAATGGGCTTGTAATAATTCCACATTTAACACTTCACTTCTAAATTGTGTATTTTAGTGTACAAAATTATATTTTACAGACAATTTCAAACTAGAATAATGAGTAGCTGAAAAATCATCTTTTTTTTCCTACCACTATAATCACTGAAATGGAACATATATGTGGGAAAGGGGATGGGTTATCATGTATACAGATGAGTCAATTAATCAGCAATTGGTTTACATATATGTCTAAACTCCAGGTGAGGGAACAGACCATTGCCAGGAACACCCTAGGGCCTTCAGGTTCTCTTACCCCCACTGTTCCACCTCCCAAGGAGATGATGATCACAGGGGAATTCCACTGTGTTCAGTGCTGCATTTGTCAGGCCAGTCTGTGTTAAGTGCTTTTATTCTCTCACCAGCGTCTCATAGTTCATTGATGAGCATATTGTAATTTATTTGTGCCAATCACAGTAAATGTCCACTAGGGATATTTCTTGGTTTTGTCAATTATAAAGATGCTGCTGTGAGCATTATTGTTCACAACAGATGTGGTTTTTACATTTAGTCTCATTGTCTTTATGTTAGAATTCTTCAGAGAAGCAGAAGGTGTGTGTGTGTGAGTGTGTGTGTGTGTGTGTGTGTGTGTGTGTGTGTTCATGCTTAAGAAAGTTACTCATGAGATTATAGAGGTGCAATTCTGAAGTTTGCAAGCAAGGACAGAAGGCTGGAGACCAGGGGAGTCTTGATTCCTAGTTTAAAGATGTCTGCTGCAGATTGATCTTTTTGCTCAGAGGAGATCAGCTTTTCTTCTACTAAGATATTTAGTCCATCTGATACTGTGGTTTATGCCATTTCTTCTAATGATTCAGAGGCAGAAACAAGATGATCTTGAGTTAGATGCTAGCTTGTGGATACATAGTAAATTCTAGGCTATCCTGGATCCATTAGTGAGACCTTGTCTCAAAAATCACAGGGCTGGGAATGAAAGCAGCAAGCAAGCACAAAGCTCTGGTTTGAAACACACACACACACACACACACACACACACACACACATACACACAGACACACACATAATATAGACACATATACTCACATACATACACATATAGACACATATATACACATATGGACACACACACATGAACACACCACACACACACACACACACACACACACACACACACATATATACACACACACACAAGACAGATAGAAAGAACCCAAGAAATGAACCTACCAAGTGAGGCCCATCTATTTTAGAAAGGGTAATCTGTTTTGTTCCAAGTTGACCAATGTATGTGTTAATCTTATCCAAAAAAGTCACATGTTTAGAGACAAAACCAGGATAATATCCAACCAACTAGCTGGTTACCATGGTTCTGTTAAGTTGACCAACATTAGCTATCACAATAACTTACTATCTGCTATAAGACCTCTCCTATACTGGTGCTGGGAGGGGAATAGTTAACAGGCTGTGGGAGCACTTTGAAATGTAATATATTCTAAAAGATTTGAGGTATGTTTAGGCCATCAAATGAGAAAGGAATTGCATTGAAAAAGTACTTTAAAACTATTCTCAAGAGGAGCGTGCATGCCTTAATATACAATGGAGAACTACACAAAGCACCAGGCTGTATCAGGAGCACAAGGGAAATATAAAAAAATATTGTAGTCATTTTCTCAGGAAGAAATAGGTGAGGCAGGACAAGAAGGCCTATGATTGGTTAGTTTGTGTGATTCCAGTGGGTTTGGGGCACAGAGGTGGTGTCTAGTTGTTTGATTCCTAGACTGAAGGTAAAGAGGGCAGGTAGTAGTATGTCTCAGTGTATAAGGGCTGATAAAGGATGGTTGGGGTCTGGGATCTGGGTTGACAGATTTGCATTTGCTGAGCATGCTCTCAGTTGTTTATTGTCTGTATAGCTGGTCAGCACTGGGAAGGGTAGCCACAACATCAGAATACAGAAATGAGGAGAAGAAGATGCTGTAACAGGAGGCTGGTGAGGTTGTAAGGTTTTTGGAACAGGAGACAGGAGACCTAGAGTGACCATTATGACATCTTGTGATAGTCACACCCACTGTGTCAATGGAGAACTGATGCTCAGGTCACTAGTATTAAACAACCGAATGGAGACTTAATTCTGAACCTCTCTGACTCAACATTTTCGATCTTCATGTTTTTCTCCTTTCAAGTCTGCTCATTGTACTTTACTTCTGTCTTTCTAACCCAACAAGGTTATTAGAAGATAATGGGCTTATATAAGTGAATATTCTCTGTGACCAGTGAAAAGCTAGAGAAGTAAAAGGTAAATTTTTTTTAATGAGCTTATATTGTAGAAATGCTGCTGTGATTCAACACTGAGATGTATAAATTCATTTTATAGGATCTTAGAACCAGGAGACATATTTGGGGATCATTCCTCCCTGGCTTTGTTCTCAAATAGGTGCCAACTGAAACTTTGCAACTTCTGGAGTACAGCCAGGCTGTCCCTGGGTAGCATTGTTCGTTATTACTGTGAAGGCCAAAAGCTCAGTCACTGGATGCTTAAGAACAAAAGCTCAGTCAATGGATGCTTAATTCACAGTGACTTTGCTAGTAAGTTGCTTTTCTATTGTTCCCAACAATACCCAGATGATTCTGACTGTTACTAACAAACATTCCAGGTCTACCTTGTTTACCCAAAAGATGTGGTTCCCATTGAGATGAGTTCAGTATATGCTGCTCAGATCACCCTAGCTGGTGTGGTTAATGACAGTCTCACAATACAGAGGTTTTTTTTTGTTTTGTTTTTTGTTTTTGCCCTAGGAAGTGGAGGGAAGAGTCCTGGGCTGTATGTAGGGAAGCAACAAGTACTGTGTTGCTCAGCTGCAAGTAAAGTGGGTGAGCTTGGAAAGTGACTTGATAATTTAAAGAACACCCTTTTTTTTTTCCACTTGCAAAACCAGACAATTAGGTTAAATGATGCTTCAAGTTCCTTTTGACCCAGACAGACTGCATTCAATAATTTAAGATTTGGGTGGTTAATGCCTTCTTGACAGAAGTGCACAGTACTTTTGAGTAGCCAGGAATCTGGTTGTCTTTGATGTCCTGTAGTTAATAAAACAGAGGAAGATTTACACAAATAGCTACATACATTGCTTACTCTCCTGCCAGCTATTTGCTGATTCCACTTCCTTGGTTAGCCCCAGGTTACTATAAATTAAACTGACTGCATTTTCCTGGGAATAGGGATCTGTAAATCAGCACTAGAGGAGAGAAGCTCTGTCAAGAGAGCCTTTCATGGGATACTGTAACCATTGGAAAGACAGCATATTATTTGGCAACTACTTTTGAATATTAGTTTATGCCCCAGCGGTTGTTTCCTTAATAATCCAAATCTGTCAACAAAACAAAGCCCATGTGGCTTGGCAGTCTCCTTGACTTTTGACTTGCTAGAAACACTCATTGTTTTCCATCCTCCTACTGAAACATCCTCTCTATACATGCCCCAATTAAATTAACAGACCCCTTTTCTAGAAAATTAGATCATTAAGCACACCTCCCACATACATTTTTTTTGTACAAGGAGATATTACTGCCTAATATTAGATTATACATTAGTACCTGCTTTTAGGAGTCTAGTTTATTTATACAGCTCTAATATGGATGGCTCATGGGTGGTAGGTGAATGTTTCTTTCAGCCCTGGAGCTTAAGATGGCATGCCCCAGTGCTTCCAGATAGTCAATATTTTTGCTTTAATTATATAGTTTAAAAGATGGAAGTCAGATCAGTGTTAGCCTGAATATCCACACTGACCAAGAAGGACATATTCTGTACCAAGTTCAGCTGCTATGTTGATCTTGAGGATCTATTGGGAGTTCAAGCCATTTTTCTTATTAAAACTGAAACCAAGGGGCTAGAAAGGCAGCTTAGAGACAGAATCCTTCCCTGTTCAGAAGGTACAAGTCCCCTGGTTTGATTCCCAGTACTGCTACCCCAAAGCCATCAAATGAATATAAAACTAAAGTTGCTACTAATATTTCCACACAGTTCTAAATCCTGCCTTCCACCTAACCCAAATAAGGTCGTGGAAGTACTGTAACTGAACCACTTTTCTAGAAACTTCCTGGGTTTACTTACCAAAAGAAAAAGAATGTAACGGGCCCCCCCAGAATGCCTTTTTCAACCCACAAAGCCTCAGTGGATAATTGCTGTGGCCCTCATGAGCACTCAGAAGCCCTGAAGTCATTTTAATGAGAATGAGCCACCCCTGACAATTATAAGGGTGACAGACATAATCACCTCTCTGTGGGGAAAATGCACAGGATTAGGCAGTCCATTATAGCAACAGAGGCTTGTTGAAAGAGAACTCTCAGCTTAGAAGGTAAGTGCTGTTGATTATATATCAGCTGCTTCCAAGGAATAGCTTCTCAGGATGGTTCAGCTATGCCAAGAAACCTGGAGTGAAGGATTTAGTTAGGAGGCATTTCCTGAGTAGACAGGACACTGGCATAGTCAACCCACCAGGAATGGCTCAAGTTGGGAAATGAGGTGAACAGTCTTAAATTGACAAAAAAGCGAAACAAAACAAAAAAACAACAGATGGGGATTCATTTTTCTTTCCTGTGACGCGCTGTATTTGTGACACAGAATTTGAGTTGTTAGGGTGATTTTAAATAGAGGGACATAATACATCCCGTTGGGAGGAAAACAGAAGAATTTGTGAAAGAGATTTCATGGTTGGTTAGCACGGGCTTGAGTTTGTCAGCCACAGAATTTGGATATAAAGGTTATAGCTGATGTTGAAAGTGCCCTACACTTGGGCTTTTGCTGTAACTCTTGTGCTCAATACGCCCATGACAAACTATGAGCACCACTCCTATGTGTGATGGTAGTACGTATTGGCTTACCTGTGCATGCAAGTTTGAGTGTTGGAGAATATTCTGGAAGCAGCTGCAGAGAACTTGAAATGACGATTACTTGCCCCGGTGGTGCTGCCGGTCCTTCCACCATCTCTTAGCGTGCCCTCATTGACCTAGACCTCAAAACTGACCACAGCACTAAGATGCTCAACGATGTACTTCAGATTGACTTCTCATCCACATCTCACTTCCCTACTTGGCATCAAGTTTGCTTTTACGTAAATTCAACTTAATTTAAGGTGTGAGGTTGCCATACAGCAAGACAGATTATGTACTATGGTGTCATAATGTAGCTGTCTCTACTTCCTCAACAGGGTGCAAGGTGAAACACCTTAGACTAATCCTGGGTTAGGTCGCAATAACTTGTAAATTAGGTAATTGTTTAGTGCTGGCTAGGGAATTCTATTAGGAGACAGTCCCTTATGAATGAATGACTCAGGGGGAAGCTGAAGTGCACTATAGGGTTAGGAGTTGAGGTATATGTATCAGCAGATAGTGGTCCCCGCTGAGTGGTGACGCAGATGAGAGGGGTGGGTGGTGATGAAGAAATGTGAGAGCAGCATAAAATAGGCCCAGAATAGGTGGTAAATATGTCTGTAGGCAAGGTTTTTGCTAAACATATGTCTGGAAGTAAAATCGGATGTAAATTGCATATCGGAAAATGTGCTGTTTGAGTGCTAATATTTTAGACTCTTACATCATTCCATCTTCTCACTCAGAAAATGGTGGAAAAGCATGCACAGAGTCGGGATACCTGGGACATGACTAGTACCTGCCCTACTGTGGAAAGAGTCGAGGCAGTCAGTTTGCATCTTATTGTCCTAAGTAACAGAGAATGGAAATGCAGCTTGGTTGGAGAGTACTTGCATGTGCTAGGCCCTGAATGTAATTCCCAGCACCCGCCCCAAGAAATTAAGAGTGGTGGTGTGGCCATCTTTCTTTTTTAACTAGGAAGGTTTTTGGAGTGTAGTTCTCATTAAAACCTGGTGTTTGGAAGTCAGTGTGACAGACTTTTATAAGACTGTTGATCTAGGGTCTTTTTTTCTTTTAAATCAGTGCATACAGGGACAAAAATATTAAAAACATACTTTGAAGGATACAGAAACAGAAAACTGTGCACTTTTGGTTTTTCGAATTGTTGGGATCTGAGAGAGCGCACGGTGCATGGATGATACCGCATTTTGACACAGATATGTCTGTCATGTTACTTTGAGCAGTCTGTTACCTCCTCAGTGTCAGTTTCTACCTGTCTACAAGTGGGATGCTGATAGCTCCCGAGTCTCCGATCTCATGTGAAGATTAAACGAAGACACAACACGTGCTGTGGTGTCTGACATGTGCCATGGCTTAATAATGGTAGCTATTATGATTTTATCTCCTCATGTGTGAAAAAGGGCTTCAGTTTCTTGCCCTGTGTTCTAGTGAATATGCGTGGGATATCTGCTGAGTGCTAGACCCTGTGCTAGATGCTGGGAACAAAATGCAAAATATGCGACACAGATCTTGGCCTGACCAAGCTTTGGTTTGCTCAAGGGAGAAGACGCTGGACTGGAAAATTTTTGTTAAATGGTCTGATGGTATTTTAAGTAATATAGTCCTAAAGGTGGATGTGTTATATCAACCCATCTCATCCATTACATCAGGAAAGTAGCCTCAGGTGATGTGTAAATAAAACTTTACTTGTACCCAGGGCCAAATTTGTCTCACATCCATCTTTTGATGATATTTGTGTAGCTAGAAGAAGAAAATAATGCCTACTATTTATTGAGCCCTTATCATGTATTTCCTTTTTTTAATTATTTTTTTTTAACTTTTAAATTAGGATGAATTATTAGATATCATTAGGAAAATTTCAAACACTGTATGTTTTAGGAGATTCTATTCATCACCTCATCTCCCCCAACTCTTTTTTCTTCCTTCTCTGGTAACCTCCTGCAGTCTCATATTTACTTCTCCCTACCCCTTGCTCAGTATCTTTTTCCTTTTTTAATATTTATTTACTTCTTCAGGTTACATCTTCATCACAGTGCCCTCTTTCCACCCCTCCCAGTCCTACCCTCCCACCCTCTACCCCCTATCCCTTCCATTCCACTCCTCTGGAGTGGAGTGTCCCTACATATTAGTCCCCTGCCCCAGTTCAGCAGTCATATGAGGGCCAAGAGCCTCCTCATACACTGGGGGCCTACAAGGCAGCACCACTAGGGCAAAAGGGTCTCATTGACAGGTAACAAAGTCTATGTTCCTGTTCCCTTTGGTGCAATTTTCTTACATGTAGAATTTACAAGCTAGGATTCACACATAAAAGACAACATACAGTATTTGTCTTTTTGGGTTTGAGTCACCTTACTTAATATAATACTTTGAGGAGCATCCATTTTTTTTGGCAAATTTCATCTGTTTACCACTGATTAAAATTCTATTGTGTGCATGGGCCACATTTTCATCATCCATTCATTTATTGATGGGCATCTATCTACACTGGTTCTATTTCCTTGTAATTGTGAATAGAATAGCAATAAACATGAATATGTAAGTATCCATATGATAGGCTATGGAATCCTTTAGGTATATGCCCAGGAGTGCTATAGGTGTTACCATGTATTTCCTTGCTGGTTTATTTAACAGACCCTTAAATAGCAGTTAACAGGAGCCAGGCAGTGTTCAAATCATTCCATATGTATTGACTCACTTAACATGTTCTATAACAATCTCAGGAGACTGGTGTTGTCACCATTGTACAAAATGGAAGTGGTACTTGTGTCACTTTCATGTTTACAGAAGAAGAAAAGTCACTGAGAGGTTGAATAAGACAGAGGTAGGGCTAGGATTTGAACAAAACAATGTGGCTCTGGAATCAGGGCTAACCATTACACAACACTGCCTCCTATGTTCAGTCAGGTACAAACTCTGATAAGTGAATTAAGAAAGGAGGTTAAAAACAAAGTCTGCCACCAGATTGCTGCAGTCTGCAAAGGAATGAAGTAAATTGTGACAGTCTTGGTGTTTTTCTTTCTGTCTGAAGCAGTTGTGCCTCCCACTTTGGGAGTTTGGCTTTGGTTTTGAACTACAGAATAGAAACAAGCTGTAGATGACTTGTCTGTAAGCCTCAGGAAAGGGAGATGAGGCACTTCCCTGAGGCCACTTGCTATCACATGCCTTCATACATCTTTGAACTTGATTAATTTAAACATTGGTTTTTATGTAAGGTCAGGGACTAAGTCATTCAAATGCGTGAGGCCATTGCATCTACAGAAAATCTTTGGAAGAAAGCATTCATGTCCAGAGGTCTGATCGACAACCAGAGTTTAGGAAGAATAGAGAGTAACCTATATCCCATAGTTGAAAGTGGTTGAATCAGGATTTGAACTTGGCTTCAGTAATTCTTATGCCTGCATTCTTGACCATGTGGGCCAGGATTAAGGTGGACATGCCGTCCCTCAACATGCACTAGTTTTCCTTTAGTTGACAAAGTTAGAGAATAAATGAGAAGAATCATTAATCCTGACACACTTGATAAAGAAGATGGCTTTGCCTTATCCAGATGCTGCCAATGAAACAGAAAGGATTTAAAAAAAACAGTAGTGTGCCCATCCTGATCATTAAGGTTTCTGAAAAATAATGATGGCCCAGAGGTCTCATTACTTGGAACATCAGTTTAGTGTCTCTTTCAAAACAGTGATAATTTTTATGCATTGCCATAAATGATCACTTAAGCAGCTTGAAATGACAACAGGCCACAGTGCCCCTGTGCTTGTGGGCATTGTGCTTGGAGGCTAAACTTGCTCTTGAGACATTATGTGCATCTGTGGCAAAAACTTTCCATGAACTCTTCTGTGTATCAGCAAATTGTGGCCCTTTTGGTTGTCTACTGCAGGGTGAACATCCTTGAAACCATACACACAATCAACAAAAACTGACTCAGCAGGTTGCATTTACATAAACATATATGTAAAAATAACGATTTGAGAAACAGAGGCTATCAACTTGAGAGTCGGGGGAGGAGATATACAGAGGGTACTTGGGAGAGGCTGGATGGAGGAAAGAGAGAGGGGTCAGTATTATTCTACGTTAACTAAAAATATAAGAAAACTATAAATTGTGATCTCTCAAAAGCTTATCCTGGGCAGGGGCAGTGGAAACATAGGAAATGCTTATGTAAGGTGGAAAAGAGCAAGAGTAGGGCCTGAGTTTGTTTTAGAAACCACGTGGAAGACTCTTGAGGGTTGAGTTGTGTCACCCAAAAGGTAGTTGTCTTACTTTGGGTTTCTATTGCTGCGATAAAACACCATAGCCAAAAAGAGGAAAGGGTTTATTTTGTAGCAAGCTTCCACATCACAGTCTACTATTCAGGGAAGCCAGGGCAGGAAGTCAAGGCAGGAACCTGGAGGCAATAACTGATGCAGAGGCCATGGGGAAGTGCTACTTACTGGCTTGCTCCCCAAGGGATAGCTTGCCCATGGATAGCACTACCCATCAGTTGCTAAGTAAGAAAATGCACTACAGGCTTGTCTACAGTCCAATCTGGTGAAGGCTTCTTCATAAATGACTTCAACTTATGTTAGGTTGGTATAGAACAAGCTAGCACAAAAGTATATATCGAATTCCTGACTTCTGGTGCCTGTGCATGAAACATTGTTTGGAAACAAGATCTTTGTAGTTGTTACAAAGATACAAGTCTAGAAGATGTCATATTGGGTGTAAGGCAGAGCCTTACTCTACTATGAATGGTTGTTCTTAACAGAAGAGGAGGAGAATGCACAGAAGCAAAGACAGCCAAGTGTTGTTGAACGGAGGAACCAACGTAGCCACAATCCAAGGATCAATGGCTCCCACAGAGAGCTGGGAAGTCAGGGAAATATTCTCTGGGTTCCAGACACCTTGGTCTTAGATTTCTAGCCTCCAGAATGGAGAAACCACATGGTTAAGCCATCCTGTCTGTGATGGCTCATGACAGCAACCCAAACAAATCCTACTTTTGTGTGATTCCTAGGAAGAAAAAAATAACATGTTTGTGTACAGCGAGGGAGTAAAAAAAAAAATTAGCTTGTCTCTACTCACTTCTTTGCTTCCCATTCTGATAGAAGGAAATTTTATATGGCAGTTAACAGAAAAGCTTGGGAATCAGACAAATACACATATGAGTTTTAGCTGACACTTCTAAATTGGGTGACTTTTGACCATGCTAAGTTTTATTATTTGTTAATTGCATAATTCTTGATTCTGTGCCTTCAGCTGAACTCCATTTTACAGGTGATGAACCTGAAACACAGAACACATTTGTCTTGGGCAGGTAGTTGTAGAATTAGAGTCTAGGTATTTTGGCTTGGGTGACTCTGCTGTTAACTACAACAGGATGCTTGAGGCTTGATGGTACCAACTGTTAGCTCGTTAGAATAAAAGTATTTCCAGAACATCTTGAATATTCCAATGAAAAGAATTTGGCCAAATATGTAGAGAAGGAAGCACAGTTATTCATTAAAACTCTTAGTCATTATATAACTATAGACTCACAAGTTTGTAAAAGTAGTACGCCAAGGACCTGTGTGTACTTTGCTGAACTTTGCCGAATTGTGCTTCTGCCCACACATTTAAAATGTCTGCTTATTTTTTCCCTCAAAATCCAACTCTGGACTTCAACTTCATGGACCATGATTATTCACAGAAAAAAAAAGGACAAAATTAACACACTTTATTTTTAGAGTAACAACATGGAGGGATGAAGAAGGCAAAACTGTATCAGTAGACATCAGTAAAGTTGCTGCTTTTGGAATAATACACTTCCTAGTGAGGAATTATGTAGCCTATTTTAAAAAATATTTTTTATTTTTATTGTGTGTTTGTATGTGTGTGAGAGTATGTGTGTATGTATGTATTTATGTACGTATGTATGTATGTGGACATGAATGTAGGTACCCACTGAATCTAAGAGAGGACATCAGATCTCTTGGAGATAGAAATATATGAGGTTGTAAGCCACCCATCATGAGTTCTAGAAGTTGAACTGGGGTCCTCTGCAAGAGCAGGAAGCATTCTTAACTGCTAAGTCATCTCTCCACTCTCTATGCTGTCTATTCTAAGGCTCCACTGAGCCACTACTCTACCTAGAATTAGGGTAATAGGATAAAGCCATCACATAATACTTTCCATTAATTTTAGATTCAAGAAGATAGGCAAAGGGATTAAGAACCTTTCTTATCAACAGCTTAAATAGCAGAATAAAGGCAGAATCACACCAAGCTCAAATATATAAAATATTAAAAATCAATTCATGTTTTCATATACTTGCTTAGTGATGAATATACTGACACCTGGAAGTTGGAGACTCAGATCTGTCCTGGAGTGATTTGAGTCTCCATAATCCTAGAGCAGAGAAATGTTTTGAATGAAGGTATTAGGAAATAGGTATGGTTTCTGGATATGTGACTTGTGTAATCTAGTAAGACTGACAAATGATAAATCCCTATGGTGATGAGTTTATTCATGTAAGTGTTGGGTAGCAATTTTCTTAAAGACAAAATAATTCATTTTGGAGGGAAGCTTAAACAAAGAATATTATGGGAGGGGGGGGCGGTGAAACAATCCATCATGCAAGAAAACTCCATAAACTCAGGAAGTAAACAATTCAATACTCTGAGGAAGTTCCTGAAACTGTTCATATTTTCTAGGCCCTTCTCTCTCCAAGCATTTATAAGTCATAAGGACTGTTGAGAGGTTGAGAGATTCTCAGGAAAGTCAAGCTTCCTAGACGATTCTCACACCAGAAAAAAAAAAAAAAACTTCCTGAAAGAGGACCAGACCAAGTGAACTACCTGGAAAGGATGCCTTCTAACCTGTTGAGATTCTTGTAGGTTGTTCAGCACACACCACATTTCTAGGTTTCATGAGCTGTTACCCATGCTAGCCTGAGCTTTGGTGATGCAGCTGTCTAAATATTTCTGTTATTGTAACTATAATGATGTAACTAACTTATTAATGTAATGTCAATGCAATGTCAATGAGCTCATTGGTTCATCAAGTGGATCATGGTGATATTTATTCCTACTTTGATCTGTTTTGGATCCCCTATCTAGCATGTGGACCTGTTTGTTCTCATCTCTATCCTGAGGAATAGTGTTACACAACAATAAATACAGTAAATCTGTAACCACACAGTAGTTCCTGCTAAGTTTAGAGCTTCTAGAATAGCAAGAGAGGCAATTTAGGAAGAAAAGGTGTGATTTTCCAGTGTAATTAGTGAAGAAGAAATTAAAGATCATCATGCATGGCAGCTACAGGTTCTGTCTAGGATTTGCTGCATTGCTTTTTTTTTTTAATTTGTCTTCAACTATTTAGGTAGTAAGTGCAGAATATATTGGGCTTGGGGAATATGTGCTCTCAGGGCCAATGGTGGGGAAGTCTCCTCTCATCTCTCTTAGTTCTTACAACTCTTCTGTGGGCCTCCTCCAGGTCTCAGGCTTTAGAATAATGGTGCTTCTGCTGACAGGGAGCATTCTGTATAACTAGCACAGTTTCAAAATGCATTTACCTTTGTTTAATTTTTCCATATTACTCATTTGTGTGTGGGAGTGCCTATGTGGGTAAAATTTTGGGCAGTCCTGTCATATATATAGATTCGTGTATTCATAACCATAATTGATACAGTATTCTTCCCTCCATAAGAAGTTCTTCAGGATGTAGTATTGGGGTTGTGTGCCAGTGTTCACCCTTAATTTCTGGCTACCACTAACCTGATACCCATCTCTATAATTTATCATTTTGAGAATATAGATAGAATATACAGGTAATTGTAATTCACCTTTAAAAACATCTGGTAATTTTTTGATTGTTTTAAAATTACTAAATATTATATTAGAAATGATGGATCCCAAAGTGCCAAACTCTCCACATTAGCCTTAGTTATTCAGTTTTCTAGTTGCTCCCAAGTTAAAAATGAAAACAAGACAACAATAGGGTCAAGTGTACCAATAGTTCAATTGTAAAGTGCTTGTCACACAATCATGAGAACCTGGACTTAGATCCTTAGTGCCTATGTAATAAGCTGAAGGTGGTGGCATAAGTCTGTAACCCTAGCTCTGAAAAAGACAAAGACAGGGGATGCCTGGGACTTGATAGCCTGATAATCTTAGTGAATTGATGACCCCCAGGTTCAGGGGTAGATCCTGTCTCAAAAAACTAAGGTTGAGAATGATGGAAGAAGACACCAGATATAAACATCTGGCTATCATGTGCACTTCTACATCAACACATATAACTTATTCAACACACACACACACACACACACACACACACACACACACACACACAAACATATACACCCCACCACCACCACCACAACCACCATCATCATCACCATGACTACCACCACCAACACCACGAAAAGAACTCAAGAGATCTATTTTATTATATCGGTGCAGATATTGCCTCTTTTCATGCTGTCTTGTTTACCGGTCATATTTTCATCCAGTCAAACATTTTCTCTTTGTCAAGACAAACATTTTTAGTGCTGTTATTAAGAAACTTTGAGGAGACTGAGGTGATATTTTAATCTAATCAGCTCCACAAACATGGCATTACCCTTTCTGACAGTGGTAGCCTGGGAGCCTTAATTGAGACCTTCTGCAGATTAGATGCAGATTTGTTTTTTTACCTACTACAGTCATAGTTGTATTGTTTGCTATGTTTATGGACAAAGGTTAGTCCTCTGTGACTATATCTGTCATAGGTAGGTGTGTTGTCTGTTTAAACATTTACCAAGAAAAGTTTTCATTCTGGGAAAGTCCAAGTTGGATTGGAAAGACTTACTTTACCAAAAAGATTGATCTTGATAACTGGTTTCCTGAATCATCACTATTTTTGAGCAGCTGAGGTCATGAGCTAATCACAGACCATCTTCAGATTTTCCGAGTGAAGAAAGGATTCACACCTCCTTGAGGACTAGGTTTTATTGCACCAGAACATTCTATAATGATCCCGAGAGCGGGGAAAACTACCAATAGTTGTACCCAATTGTGATACCTATTGAGCCATAAAAATGACCAGGGTAGCAAGATACCAACAATGATGCAATAGTTAGCAAGATACCAAAAGGTGCACTTACATATTGGTGCTAATCATCAGCTGTCTAACTGACACAACAGGAGGGGAGTCGTGCCTTGTACTTGAAACTTACTCAGTTTTCCTGGGCCAGTGAGGTCATGGATCTTAGAGGAAAACATTCTATCAACACTTTACCAGCAAAATTCCCAGTTGTATTCTAAGTCATTTACTTTATACTCAAAGATGAGCATAGTTCATACAATCACCAAAGACACTTCTCTTTGCTACTGACACAGACAATTATAGAAACCCACAACTGGCCAAAATGTGGAGAAAAACTGAACATGGGGTGCCCAATCCAAGTAGCTATATCTACAATACAACTCCTACACATAAAGCTCAGGAAACCCCCCAGAAGAGGGAGAAGAATAATTACAAGAGCCAAAAGAACAGGAAATCTGCTTTGGGGTTTACTGTGACTCCTAGAAAAGAGAGGGAAGCTGCACTCACCATATCTCAGTAATATGGCTGTCCAGTCAAGACCCAAACAAAGGCAAAGCCAATAGACCTGTTAATGAGCAAGGGGGAAAATCTTGTGAGGTTCCACCCTTAAACAAAGAACTACAGACTACTAAGGAATTCTGAGAGAGGGATAATTAGTCTTTCTCTATAACTGGTTACCCAATTCCAAGTGGTCAGTCATGAAATCATATGCATACAAGGAAAACTAAGCAGACTCAGAAGGTTGTATTTACATACTTATGTATTTATGTATATATATGTGTAACAGTAACAATTAAAGAAAAGTGACCATGGATTTGAGAGAATGAGGGGTGTACATGGAAGGGCTTGGAGGGAAGAATGAGAAGAATGATATGATTCTCATTCCATGGATTCTTATGTCTTATTTTCTAATTGTGTCCTCAAGTTCATGGACACTGTGGTAGACTCATTTTTTTTATCCTCCCTGAGATAAATGAATATATTATTTCATAAAATTCTTCTTCCATCCCTGTTATTTTCTCTTTGCATGGTCAGATCTATTGGTGGTGCTTTCCAATGTGTTTTTTACTTGATTAATTGAGCTTTTCATTTTCAACATTTTCATTTGTTTCTTTTCTAAAAGCTCAGTTTTTGTGCTGGTGAATTTTTCTTCCACGTATTATTTTTCATCTGTATTTATTTCTGATTTTAAAGTCCATTTTCGTGCCTTTACTCTCTATGTTGCTGACTTTTCTCTTGAGAGTTTGTGTTGAGCTTATCGGCTTGTTTGTATTCTCTTTCAGGACGGAAAACTTTTGAAGTCTTCACCTGTGATTTTGTTCATGTCAGTATCATTGAGTTCACTAATTGAAGCCTTGTGGTCTTTCGGAGGAGTTATGTTGCCCTTGTCATTTGTTGGATTTATATGTTATAATTTGTATATCTGCTGGTTTGAGGCCTCTCAGGATCTTTTTATTTATTAAGCAGCCCATTCATGAGTGCTTAATCTCCTTTACCATTTAATGACATTATTAATCTAAATATAATATAGAAATGTACTTAAAATAGTTTGCAGACTATTAACGGCCATACTGGAAATGGAAAAACTTCTGTAGAATGTACTATGAGGTTAGAAAAAGCCACAGAGTAAGAACAGAAATAGTGAATGAGTGAAAAGAGGGAGGCAGGAGGGGGGATCTTTCTTCAAACTTTCAAGTCTTCCTGAATGTTATTACCTTGTTGGAGAGAGGCAGCTATTGGTATCGACTACATCCTGGAACTTCAGAATTCCTGGGCTCTGTAGCAATGAAGTACAGATTGGTAGCACAAGAATTGGGTCTACCCACTGGATTCAGGGTTAGAGCTATCAAACTCCAGGTTTAATTCTGTTGGTGGGAATTGTTCTGGCCATGGAAGATAGGCCTGTTTTCTCCTGTGGACTTACCAGCTGAAGTTGTAGATATTGACCTGGCTATGTAATTGCATTTTTGGATCTTCCTTCACCTTGAGGATGTGGGAGGATAAATCCAGGCTTCATTACCTGTGGTTGTTTCCTGTTTTAGGCCTGTAACATAGCTCAGTGAGTCAACACCTCTGAAACTTACCATCAACTGGGGATCAACTAGTCAACTACAGGAGACTATGGGAGACGTTCTTATTCAAACTCCCACATTATGTCACAACACTCTGCTTTTCAGGTCAGGAGACAAGCCTGGCCATAGTTGATTACTATTTTATAGCTCATGTTCAGTATTACCAGTACTGATGTATTTTCCTTGTAAGTAGTGGAGGACAGAGAAGGAAAAAATGAGGAGAAAGAAGGAAAGATAGAGAGGAGGGGAGGGGAAGGAAGGAAAATGAGGAGGAAAAGGAGAGAGATAGACTGAGAGAGGGAGAGAGAAAGAGAGAGGAGTTAGAATAAAGATGGTATGGTGATGGCCCCATGTCTACCTCTTACCTAGTGTCTGGCCAACTCATTTTACTTCTCTGAGCCTCAGATTCCTCACTCTATAAAAAGGGGACAATGAGAGATGTTTTATAAGCTCTCGGGAGTATCTAATCACATAATACAGCATTGTCACACTGATAAATGAATAAGTTATTGCTCTAGTTTTCTCTCTGTTGCTGTGATAAACACCTTGACAAAGAGCAACTTGAGAGGGAAAGGTTTTCTTTGACTTACACCTGCAGGTCAGTCCATCACTGCAGGGTGCCAAGGAAGGGAAAGTCAAGTCAGGTAGTTGGAAGAAGAAACCATGGCATAATGCTGCAGGTTAGCTTGCTTTCTGGCTCGTGCTCAGTTAGTTTTCATAGAAATACCTTTCCTTAGAAACACCTCTAGCATTCTAGAACACTTGTCTAGGGATGGTGCTGCTCACAGTGGAAAAGACAATCTCTCTTCACTGATGATTGATGTGGAAGGTCTCAATCCAATCTTGTCAATCCCTCAGTTGAAACTCCCTCAGATGAACCCAAGCTGTCAGCTTGACAGTTGAAACTAACTAGCATCTATTGATAAAGTATCTAGCAGATCCTTTGTCATACTATAATTATTACTATTTATTAATGTTTCTGGACCTTGGCTTCTGTCTAGGTTGATGGCAGGGTCATACTATATTTTATGTATGAGAGTTATTGAGAATGCACAGTGGATACCAGGCTGGCAAATATATCCTCTTCCTTCCTTCTCTGTTAGAACCTTTGACTGATCATTGGCCCAGGAACCCAGTTTCCTTGAAGTTCCTCTGCTATGGGCTTCTGTACTAGCTAGGCTCCTTGCCTAGCTTGTTGTCTTGTTTCCCAAATTTGGTTTTCTCATTGCTGCTTGCCTAGTTGGAAAGCACTATGATAAATGAATTCTATCTGGGGTTGAAATGATGGATAATGTTTGAAAGTACTACCATATTGGCATCTCAACAGGAGTCTTGTGGAAAGACAAGACTTGAAAGCTAAGAGTGGTTTCTCTCTTGGTAGAAATCTCAGTACTGTGGCTGATTGGAATGAGGAAGGGAGGTATATATATATATATATGTGTGTGTGTATATATATATTGGTCAAGAAACCTTTGCAGAACCTGTAAATCATCCACTGGACAGGTGGTTGTTGTCTCAGCTCTTGAATAAGACAGGTTCTATGGAATCCCAAAGAACACCCAGGAAGTAATTTGATAATGATTTGAATACTTCCACTGAATAATGGGTCTTGTTATCTAGGTGCACATCTGTTCTTCATTTGGTTCAGGGGAGTTGAGGTCAGAAGGCTCTTCAGCAATTACAGGCAGAGGATGGATGCAATGATTCACTAGAAGCCAGTCAAACTCAAATGCTCAATTATCAAGGACTGGGGTGTACACTGCATTCCTTAGCAAGAGAAGACCTAAATGATCTCCATCAGGTTATATTAGAATTGAATTTTAAAAACTCAGGACATATTATAAAGACACAACTGACCATTTATAATGTTTTGTTTAGCGATAATTAAAAATACATATAAATCATAAAATTTATATATAATTATATATTCTTATATAAAAAAAAATATATATAAATACATATATGAAGAATGCACAGATAACATAGTTTTCCTGCACCTCCCACTGTGCCTTCCTCGCTGTTATATTATAGATGTGTGGAATCATAATCTTTTCTCTCAAAGGAAAAAATGCTTCATTTTTTCTTTTTTTTTTTGGGGGGGGGGGAGGAAACCTACCATGTTCCAGGTGCTGTTCTAAATGTTAGGGCCAGAATAATGTAGTAGTAAGACAGACCAGGTCTTTTCCTTCATGGGTCACATAGTCTAGCTTAGTTCTCTGCAGTGTGGTTGCTGGACCAAAAGCATCACATGGGGGATTTGTTAGATATGGAAATCTACAGGCTCTTACAGGATTCCATGTTTGTAGTTGAAAAAGCCCTCCAGGTTATCCTGATGAGTAATTAAGTTTGAAAACTAATGGCCTAGTAGGGGAGAATTTGTCATGGTTGATTAATAATACAATGTGAAGCGAGGGATGTGTCTTAGTTCTTGCTTAACATGCACAACACTCCGAGTTTGATCCCTAGCATCATATAAAGTATGCATGAATGCATACTCCCATAATCCTGGTACTTGAGAAGTAAAGTCAGGAGGATCAGAAACTCAAGTCATCCTCACTTAGGAAGTTTGAGGCTAGCCTGCACTTCATGGGACTCTGTATCAAAATAAAAGTGTGATTTCATTATAGGTGACAGAGCTATAGTAACACACGGTTGGGAGAAGCTCATATGGACTGAAGGTAGAAAAGTGTGGCTGAGAAAGGTCTGACTGAGCTCTCGCCTGAAGGCTGAGAAGAACTGGGGAAAATGTTTTATAGGTGGAGCTGGTATCGATGCAGCCAGTGAGAGACCTGACCTTGAAATTTGTCTGGCTAGCCACTGTAAAATTGTGAATCTAAAAAAGACTGTTCTTTTGTCTGAACTCAACCAGAGAATTCCAAGAACTAGTTCCCATTTCCTAAATATTGCAATTATTCAATATTAAAAAAAAAAACAAATGTTTGTTGCATTTAAGGTATACTGTGGTCAGAAAGAGCTATTAAATAAAGCAGGAGCATCCAACGCTTGTCCTGCCTGTTCGTTTTAGCTTTGGCCCACAGAGGGAATTGACTCTTTTGCCTCTTTGTTTTTTAACCTGTAAAATGAAAGTGCAGAAACTTCTATCCCTTTAGTATTTGGTTCTGTGATTCAGAATTAGCTATAAATATCATCATATCACTGTTTACTTTTAAAAAGTACATTTATATTCATTTAGTTCAATAGCTAATTCTGTACATCGCCTACTGGTAACTCTAAGACAGCCTTCCTACTCTTTTCTTTAAAATTAGAGCCATAAGTTTATCCCACAAGGATATATTATTTGCTCTAATGAGCTGGTAATTATTAGGTAATGAAATGGCTAACCAAAAGTATGTTATTAAGAGTGGTCGCTATGTAGAATTTTTTGTGTCATGCGATTAGAAATGTTTCTTAGATTTCAGCAAAGCATAAGAAGTCACATGCTGAGGGATTTGAAAATACAGCCATATGCTTTCCTTCTTCTGTTGAAATTAGTCTTAAACCCTTGCACAGAAACCATTAGGAGGATCCTAATTCCATGGGCTGCAGTTTAAAAATCAAGCTTCCTCTTTGAGTGCACAGTACGCTCTCTAGTTACTAATCAGAACTGCTCCTTCTAGGGTAGTTGAGAATGTACTCCCAAGCTGCATTAGACAGTTGCCTTCCTCAGCTGACCCTCCTGACTTACCTTGTCTTTTCTCTACTAGGGAAAAGTTTCACCATGAGAGTACTAATCAGATTGAAGGGGAGTTTTGCATGAAAAGTTGGATAGATGATACACCCAGAATAAGAATGAAGTTTTGGTTAAACTGTGTTGAGATCATGGGAAAACTTCCTTTGAAATTTTTGTCCAATATTCCTGAAACAATATCAGCTACTAGTGTTGCCCAACTTCACCTCTGAGAACTTGAAGGTAAGCTCTTATGACTGAAGACACTGCATACCTAGGACACAAGATCAGAGGATTTGAGCCAGAACTGACCTGAAACTTACCTCCTAGAGGACTAGCTATCATACTCTCTGAAGGTGTTATGTAAACTTCCAAGGGAGAAAAGTGATCAGTAGTCCTATCTAGCTGTAATGCCTACAAACCACAATAATAAACAGAACCACAAAATATACTGAAAGAAATAGTGACACTTATCCTTGGGGTAACCAATAGCTGTCTATTTTGACTTAAAGCCCAGTCAATAGGAAATTCGCGCCTAGTACTGTAAGCCTAGTCAAATACCCATAGCTGGAGAGGCCACAGACCCTAGAGAAGAATCTGCTACTGCGATTTTCCTAAACCAATATAATTTCTAACAATTTTACAAAGCCTATACTCATCTGTGGATATTGTCTTCTATATATAACAAGTGTGATGGTTTGAATAAGAATGGCTCCTGTAGATAAGCTCATATATTTGAATGCCTGGTCTCCAGTTAATGAAACTGTTTGACAAGGATTATGAGATGTGGGATTGTTGGGGGAGGTGGGTCACACATGGTGGGGTGTGAGGTTTCAAAAGCTCATGCCAGGCCCAGTGTCTTGCCCTCTGCTTGCTGCCTGTGGATCAGAATGTAAAGCTCTCCAATACACTAGTGACATGCTTACCTGACTTCCTCTATGATGATCATGGACTAATCATCTAAAACTATAAATGAGTCCCAAATTAAGTACCTTGAAAAAAATTGAAAATACATTCTCCTCTCATACATTACATCCCAACCACTGTATGAGTTGCTTTGGTCATGGTGTCTCTTTACAGCGATAGAATAGTAACTGAGACAAGGAAGCTATACCAGGAAATCCCAACAATATGTCTGTCTAATCAAGATGTGCATAATGATAACTCCAGTCAATATGCCAATGTGGTTAGTGGGTATTCCATGAGGTCCCATGCCTAAATGAAGAACTATAGGGAATCAATGGCTTCAGAGAGAGAAAGAGAGAGAAAGAGAGAGAGTTTTCAAGTGGTCAACCCTGAACACGTGTATATATGAGGCACACTATATGGACTTAATTGGCTTTGTGTGTATACCAATGATAACCAAATAACAAAAGGTCATGAATTTGAGAAGGATTTTGGGGGCAGGAGGACTTGGGGGCATAGAGAGGGTTGGAAACGATGTAAATACAGTGTTTATGTGTATAATTATAAAAAATAAAATAAAAACTGTGTTGAGATCACTGTGGCTGTATCTTTAAATATTTTGTGGAGTTGTTCTGCAATATAGAATCTTGGTGCTAAATGCAGACATTCATGATGATTAGTTTTGCCCTGAGAGATTTTAATCTTTGATTTTGATAATCCGTGAACTGACACTGTTATAGGGAAGACTTGAAATGTGCCCTAAAAAGCTCATATGTTAGAGACTGGGTTTTCAGCTGATGAGATTTTAAGAAGTTATTGTATTCTGAGGGTTCCAAAATAACCAATGAATGAATGAGTTGAAGGAGTCGTACGTAATACAATGGTGCTATTGAGAAGTGGGGCCCAGTTAGAGGAAGTCAGCCATGAGTAGTTGCCCTAGGAAGACATCTTTTCTCCTAGTTTCTTCCTGCTACTCTTACTCACTTTCTAGCTGCTGTAAAGTAGCAGCTCTTCTTTCTACCATGCGCTTGCATGATGATGCCAATGATGTCCTGTCTCACCACAAGTCTGAAAGTAATACAGCCAGCTAGCTATGAATGAAATTTTTGTAGCTGTCACAAAGAATGTATCTTTCCTTTAGACTGGGTTTTAAAGGTGTTTGTTACTGCAATCAAAGGTCTGGCTAACATAGGCTTTTATTATCTTCCTTAAACATTCTGTGTCAAGAAATGATTCACATGATGAGAAGTTGCCAGGCAGTTTTTCTCCCTGGAAACAGCCACCTTCCTCCCAGGTGTCCTTTCTGTAACTGACAACTGTTTTATCTGGTTTTCTTTCCTTCTGTTTATGTATCTTCCCCTTTCTCCACGGTTACCTTCCTGAGGACAAGATTCACACATGGTTACCTCTGGCATGATAATATTTACATACTTGATGGTGTTTTATATTTCCTTTGATCCCCCCCTTTTTTCCCTCTGTAAATAGGGCCCTATGACAACATAGCCAGTAAAAATACTATGGCCCTGCCAATAAGTGTGACTTTCATTGGAGAGATGTAAAGAAACATCTATTTACTGCAGGTAAAGAATATACTCACAGACCAAAGAAAGGATTTCATTCAAGCCCAGCTTAGAGAAACAACGTGTGTGTGTGTGTGTGTGTGTGTGTGTGTGTGTGTGTGTGTGTGAGTGTTGGGGTTACTAACAGGAACACTGATGATTCAAAGGCATTTAGGGAGGACCTTGGACTGTTGAATGTTGCTTTCTATTTCTGTTATATTTACACATGCTAATTTATTTTATTGAACTTAAACCTCTACTTCCCTTCCAATCCCCAACACTAGGTGGGAGAGAAAGAAGGTTAGAGGGGAAAGGGACATAGGTCTCTTAACTACTTTCTGCTGATTAGGGTCCTTGGGTTCTTTGGGGGGGCGATACCAAACTCAGTAGTCAGGATATCCAGCTGTTCAGTAAACCAGCAACTCCCAACACAAACTAGCAAACCAGCAGGAGCATGGGGGAGGCAGAAGCAGGGAGAGCAGCAGCCTCTTCCTTCTTCAGAGGACCCCGGCCCCTTTTGAGGCTTTGGCATTTATCCCTCTTCAGAGTCCCCAGAATTAAACTTTCTGCAGCTGGCTAACCACCCCCCCCCCCAGCACAAATGACACTATCATAGTTAACACCTGTGGACATACTGAATCAACCCCATATCCCACACCTGGGATTTAAGCAAAAACACTCTTATATCATAATTGTTTATTTTTAAAGAAACAAAAACTCTTACTACATTATCCCTTTTAGTTAAAAAGGCTTTAGAAATATTAGTGAACTATATACAATAATAATACTGAAGTCTGGAGAATGGAAGGCGTGGGACAAGCTCTCTCCCTGCTTCTGCCTGCCTCAGGAGCAGGTGGACACAGACCCCAAGTGGCTACCTCCCTTGTAGCGTGAAAGACCTCCCACAGGAGGTCACAGGTGCCTGGGACCTTTACCTATGCATTCACCCCCCAAAATAACTCCCCACTTCCCATGGTTCAAAAAGTCCTCATCCATCTCAGAGTTAGAGGATTTTTGGGAGATGATGAGGAGATTATGGGGGAGCTAAAACCACCATGACAGAGGCTGCAATAAAGAATCACCATTCACCATGTAGCTGCTCAGGGATGCCATGGTTCCACTTGAAGGAACTTTCACCTTCAGAGAGTGCTTTCTCCAACTGCACTGGCACTCCCCTGAACCCAGGAGGGAACAGACAGTTCCCCAGGTGCGCTTGTGTCTTCCCCTCTAGGTCCCACCTGTGGAAGCTGCAGCTTTACAGCTTACAACTTTGCTGTAAGCATTCTCTGTCCTGGCCCTGTACAGAGGGATGTTACAGAGAAATACAGCCTGATTCTGACCCAGAAACTGGACACTCCACTCCTCCTTGCTATGCTACATCTGTCTGTCTGTCTGTCTGTCTGTCTGTCATTCTAAATAGACAAACATTGTTTTTAACTATGTACTATCTGAATTAACTTCAAAAACATATATAAGAGACTGAATACTATATTTTATTTCCGCAGTTAGCTAACCTAGTATCTAACAAAACTATAAGTTTGAGTGACTGTTAATTTGAATTTTAATTATCCTAAACAGTTTTCAATAGTAGCTTTCAAATGGACTGAAACTAAAAATATTCATTTTTTTGCATAGGTCTAATACCTTATACAAAAGTTGAAACATAATATACAATATGTCGCAACATTGAACAACTACATTTTTAAAGATCTCATGGAAACACCCATGACTGAAAATCCCTTCCTATAGTACTGAATGACTTGTGAAACCCTGTGAGACTCATGTAGGTAATGCATGGGTATATTACCAAAGAATCCCAACCTTTTGAATTGGTTACTTATCCTGTAACTTTGGGGAGAGGATGTGCCTCACAAAGATCTAATAAGCCTTGTGATACTTCCCCCTTCCTCCTTGAGTGAATGTTAATAGGCTTGACTTTTTAAAGGTTTCATGTGGGTGATCACGGCTGCCCTTATTCAAGATGACAATGAACTTGTCCAACCTGAAGGAAACAGCTACCCAATACTTCATGTTTTCCTCTGGCTTTTATATTCATCCTATTTCTTCTAGACAGTATTCACTAGACCTCAAAAAGGAGATTTAGATGAGTGATTTTTTTTTCCTTCCATATATGGCTTAGTATTGGGCCACAAGGCAATAGTATATAGACCACAGTGACAGACAAACATTCCTATCAGTTTGATAAATAATGACTGCCTGTAGTTACACTGTAAAAATAGTATCCTTATACTATGAACAATAGCATCAGCAATCTACAATTGTAAATGCAAGTATTTTAAAGACAATTTTAAAAGCATATTAATGCTTCCACAGTAGGGTTTATTTCCCGCTGGCTGAGTTTACTATACCAAACATGATTCCCTCAGTTTCTCTTAAATACAACAGGAAAATAGTTGGTTGCATCTGTAAAAGTCATGTGATTCTTGCAGAACCAGGCCATTTTACCTGGCATGTTTATAGCATAATATCCAGGGTCCATTGTTGAGCAGGGTCATTGACAACCATTCTCCAACAGTGTCCTGCTTAGCACCTTCGTCTACTAGGAATGGTATTAGGGAGGGAACTTCAGTTCAGTCCCAGTCTGAGTTCTCCATGTTCTGACACAGGACTATATGGTATCCTTAGCAAAAAAGACTTATCAACTAATGGTGGCACTCAACAAATATCAATTCCAATAGTTTGGGGGGTTTCAAGGGCCTCATTGGTAAGCAAGGTGATCTACCACTGGCACAGGAATTTTCATTGAACAAATTTAAAGCTTCTACCCACACATGAGTCTTTTTACATTTAAACTCTCCATGGCTGTATTTTCTGTCTTTCTAGATGCTCCCCAAAGCTTTAAAATGCTCTCTACACCATCCATATAATGAAATATTATTACAGAGGGTGGGGAGAATCACTACCATTCTACAACTACCATTCCAAGCAAGTGAGAATTGATCCTGGGTCTCTGAAACTAGGAGAGTATAGGAAAAAAGAAAAAGGTGTTAAGGCCCCTTTTCCTTAATAAAACAGAAAAGCATCCCAACACTTACTTACATCAACAGTTCTATCAAAGGAGTGACGCTGGATACAGGGATGTGAATTGGGGATAGCACCTCATCTAGCCTCCCAGAGTATTCCCCATAAGCTATCTGCTCACATCTGGCTGTAGAAAGGACTTTGGGTCAAGTGAGTAAGATCTCACCCTTACTGATTTGTATTTTGCTAAACCTTGGACAAATATGCTTATAGTTTTCACCTTGAAACAAAACTCCAACAGTGCTATAACATGTGTGTCCCAGCACTATTCTCCCCGCCCCCAGCATACTTCCTGAAGGGGAGACATGTATACAGTACAGTTTTGGGGGATAGAGTGGGTAATTGGCTGACCCTAGGACAAGCTTAATATTTTTTCAATTGATGCATTCTACCTCCATATGTACCCTGCTGTCCTTAATCTTGGTACTTTAATGTTTTTCTGTGAGTTAAGACACACTTGATTCTATCTTCCAAAACCAAAGGGCTCTCCATACTAGTGGACCAAAAGGGGAAAAAATCCATAGCTTCTCTTAGAACCTCCAGTAGCCCTGTATAGACCTCACCTGCAGACAATCTTATACATTTTGCTAGAAGAGTAACTGAGATGGTTCCCACCACACAGGATCACCCTCTTTCAGGACAGGGCTATGAAGGGAATCTCCTGCATTTTCTTGTCATTCATGCCTTTGTTGAAGTGTTTTCATGCTTTACAGCCTTCCAGCAGTTCCCAAGCATGCCATTTGGCTTTTTGTCAGTTTTCCCCCTAGGATTCCCTCTTTATACAAATTTTTTATTTTCTTCTTAAATTGCATTTCTTTTTAATTTTTAAAAATTCATGATCATTGAGCTGGAGAGATGGCTCAGTGGTTAAGAGCACTGGCTGTTCTTCCAAAGGACCCAGGTTCAAATCCCAGCACTCACATGGCAGTTCACAGCTGTCTGTAATTGCCGGGCATAGTGGTTCACACCTTTAATCCCAGCACTTGGGAGACAGAGGCAGGTGGATCTCTGTGAGTTCAAGGCCAGCCTGGTCTACAGAGTGAGTTCCAGGATAGGCAGGGATACACAGAGAAAGCCTGTCTCACCCCCCGCAAATATCACTATTATCTTTTTAATACTATTTAGAGTTATTTTTTAAGGTAGCATACAAAGTAATGAGTTCTTATGGCATCTTCTCACGTATGTGTTATTATACCTTGTTTTAATTTATCTTCCTCTATACTCTTTCCTTGTCTACTTCATCTTTTCTTGTTTGTTCCTTTCCTACCCCCAGATAATTTTCCCTTCTGGTTTCATGTCACATATATTCCATTACTCTATTTTATTCCCATTTGGTATCTCTTTCCTTCTCCCAAGATTCCCTTTCTAGTTTCATCTCTCTCTCTCTCTCTCTCTCTCTCTCTTTCTCTCTCTCTCTCTCTCTCTGTCTGTCACACACACACACACACACACACACACACTGATTGCACATATGAGAAATTATGTGGAATTTTTCATTCTGTGTCTGGATTGTTTTGCTTAAAAATGATTTCCAGTTCCATCCATTTACGCATTTTCCTGAAAATATCATGTTTTCATTTTTATCTTGTGGCTGAATAAAATTCCACTGTAAACATGCAATATATATTTTTCCCATGCATCTGCTGGACTCTAGGATGGCTCCACTTACAAGCAACTGTGAAAACCGCATCTAAAGATGTTCAAGTGTCTGTGCAGCTTGTTGATTTGCAACACTTTGGGTATATACCTGGGAGAGGCAGAGCTGGGCCATATGGCACGTGTATTTAATGTTTATCGAGAAACCTCCATAATAACTCCCATAGTGATTGCAACACTTTACATTCCTACCAATAGTGAATAATAATCCTCCACATTCCATGTAGCAGTTGTAGTTTTTTTGATGTTAGCTATTCTGATTGGGGTAAGGTGGACTCTCAAGAGAATTTAAATTTGCATTCCAGAATATCTAAGGGTTGTGAATGATTTCCCAAATATTTATGTACATTTTCATTTCTTATTATTTTGAGAACTGTCTGTATAATTCATCAACCTATCTACTGAACACATTACTTGATTTTGGGAGTTTAGTCTTTGCAATTTTTTTCTATGTTCTAGATATCAACATTCATCTTACATGTAGTTGGCCAGGATTTTCTCGCCACTTCACAGTCTGTCTCTTCAGTATGTTGAATTGTTTTCACTGATGTGCACTAGATTTTATTTTTTATTATTTTTATTTTTTTACTTTTTTATAATTTATTTTTTATTTCTTCAAGATTTTAAATTTCATATAATCATATTTGTCAAATTTGGGGATCATTTGTGTATTATTGTATTCATTTCCAGAAAGTCCTTGCCATGCATGTGTCTTGAAGTGTTTTCCCTATGTTGTTCTTTAGCAGTTTCTAAAGTTTCAAGTCTTAAAGGTGTTTCATACATTTTGAATATATTTGGATACAGATTGAAAATATGTATCTAATTTTATTTTTCAACATGTGTAGGTTTAGTTTTCTAAATACCATTTGTTAAGCATGTTATCTTACTCTCCAATGTATATATTTAAAAACTCTGTTGAAAGTTAGGAAGCTGTATTTATGTTTTGATGCATCATTGTATTCCATTAGTCTATATGTTTCTTTTTGTGTGAGAACCATGGCATTTTTGTTACTATGGCTCTGTAGTATAATTTGAGACCAGATATTCAGATAACCCTTATACTGATGTTTCTATTTAAAATTGCTCTGTTGTACTGTATTGTATTTATTATTATAAGAGAAAGAGCCATTTGTTGGACTGAAAGGAGAAACTGTAGGGGGAAATAAGATATACCTTAAACTTAAAAGAAAAAAAAGGGAAGAGGGGGTTGAGGGTGGGAGGGTGGGACTGGAAGGGGAATAGGGAGGGGACTGCGATTGAGATGTAACTTGAAGAAATAAAAAATAAAGGAAAAAAAACTCACTAGACAATGTTTGTAATAGAACTGGTTCAATAAATATTTCAAATTAAAAAAAAATAAAATAAAATTGCTTTGATATTCTGGGTCTTTTGTTCTTCTAAATACATTTTATGATTTTTTTCAGTTCTGTGAAAGATGTCATTAGAATTTTTATTAGAAGTATATTAATATGAAGATCATTTTGATATCATAACTATTTCTACTATATCAGTTCTGCAAGTCTGTATACATGGGTCTTCTTTCTGTCATCTACTGTCTTTTTCAATTTCTTCCTTAAAAATAAAAAAAGAAGAAAGGTCATCTCTTTCCCATTACTCAAATATAAAAAATAAAATGTTGGAGCAGTTTCTTTTGTTCTCAAAAACTGAAGACAGTCAGAGATATGCATGTGGGAGAAAAAAAATCTGTTGTTTTTGATGGCTCCTATCATTTCCTGTGGTTCATTTTGTTGCTTGATTCTGTATCATATATCCATCTGATATCTGTTAGAGACATTTTTACTTCAGTAGCTTTCTTTTTGTACATAAGGGGCCTCTGTTGGCCACATTTAGCTTTGTATCTGTGGTCTGGGAAACATATTTCACTTTCAGAGCGCTCTGTGGTCATACCCTCAGGAGTAGCACATGTCCTAGTTCTGGGGGTATGTTCTAAATGCATGGGGATACGGATAATAGCCAAAGTCATGAGATATTACAGGTGGACACTTACCTTCTTTTCAAGATCCCCTGAATATTACTCACCGCATGACATTAGGTAAACTTTTGGATTCTCAAACTTGTCATGTTCCACAGACACATTCTCGGTCTTCTTCACTTTTTCTGTCAGATTGGATACTGGAGGATGTTCCCTCATAGGTTTACATAACATTTTAACTACTTGTTGACGTGAGCAACTTCCCTGTGGGCAGACAATTCAGCCCCTATTTTGTCACATATAGCAGGTACTATGAAACTATTAGTGGATGGCGTGGCCATCCACTACCAATTAGAAGAAGATAGCACACCTGGATTTCTCCCATAGATATTCTAGTCTAACTTTACACCTGGACAAACTGTTTAGTTTCCTTTATATGTCATGTCATCCATAGTGGTAACATATACCTATTAGCATAGCAGGAGGCCCACCACACATCTCATAAGGAATATGACTACATTAGTAATTTTCCTGTTGTGCTGACAAAACATCATGGCAAAGGGAACTTATAGTAGGTCTATTTTTGGCTTATGGCTCCAGATAGACAAAAGTTCACCATAGCAGGGAATTGTGGCAGCAGGTGGTAGACATGGTGGCGGCAAGAGCTGGCATCTCACATCTTGAAACACAGGAAGGAGAAAGACCAAACTATCAATTATAGAGTTTTTAAATTCTCAAGGTCTATCTTCAGTGTTGTACTTTCCATCAAGGCCACACTGCCTATTCCTCTCCAAAGAGTGCCACCAACAGAGGACCAAGCATTCAAATGTCAAAGCCTATGGACAACAACCTCATTCTAACCACTACCTTGATTGCAAGAGATTTCTGCCACTGATGCTCTATTCCCCACACATCTTTGATTGTGTCAGTCCCTGTTTGCTTGTCAGATTGTTGCGTGACTTTTCTTGGACATTTGTAAAGAAATGTCTATTCATGTGTGTGTGTGTGTGTGTGTGTGTGTGTGTGTGTGTGTGTGTGTGAGAGAGAGAGAGAGAGAGAGAGAGAGAGAGAGAGAGAGAATATTTATCTATTCAATAGACCAAAGAAGGATTCTACCTAAGTCCAGTTTGATGAACCAGTGAGCTTACTGGTGATTCATGAAGCCATTCAAGGACACCCACACCACCAAGAAATCCTGTGTAACTTATACTCAGCTCCATGACTGGAGAATCTCACTTACACCATGGATGATTCATAAAGAGCTGCACCACTGAAGACACACCTGAATGAACTTTGTATGGGCAGCTGCACTACTGAGGAATTTCAACCCAGTAAATTGTTCATCTCTTATCTTGCCTTAGAAAATAGAGGAATCTCCCTATATGATATTCCGATATTCTCATAGATGAGTGTGTTGTCCAGTTGTCATCAGAGAGGCTTCATCTGGCAGCAGATGGGTGTAGGTGCATAGGCCCACAGCCAGATATTATGTGGAGACAGGGTGTAAATTGGAGATTTCCACTGGGTCCCTCCTCCCAGAAGTTGGGGAATCCTGTGGAAGAGGGAGAGGAAAGACTCTAGGAGTCAGAGGGGATGGACGACACCAAAAGAACACTAAGCAGGGATCGCATGGGCTCACAGAGACTGAAATGGCAAGCATGGGGTCTGCATGGGTTTGCACCTCTGCATGTATGTTACGGGGGTCTG
>CAJQZJ010032121.1:1720463-1736767 GCA_907164525.1 Lophiomys imhausi
TTACGGGGGTCTGCATGGGTTTGCACCTCTGCATGTATGTTACGGGGCTCTGCATGGGTTTGCACCTCTGCGTGTATGTTACGGTTATCAGCGTGGTGATTTTGTGAGATTCCTAACGGTGGAAATGAGTATATGTCTAACTCTTTTGCCTGCTCTTGAGACTCTTTTCCTTCTATTGGATCGTCCTGTTCAGCCGTAATATGATGGCTTTCATCTTGTCTTATTGTATCTTGTTTTGTCCTGTTTGGCTGTCAACTCTTGGGATTCTGCTCTTTTTGGAAGAAGAAATGGAGGGAGAGTGGATCTAGGGAAGAGGGGGGGTATGAGAGGAGTTAAGAGGAGTAGAGGGAGGAGAAACTGTGGTTTGGATATATTGTATAAAAGAAGAATCCATTTTCAATTAAAAATGAGTGGAAGAATCTCATGAGGATCATGTGATGACTTGTGAGACTTGAGAGCCTACTTCTATATCCAGAAGGGAATGACAACAGGTCTAATCCTATGAGAGTCTCCTTTGGGTGATCACTTTTTTAAATATTTATTTATTACTTCAGGTTACACTTCATCACAGTGCCCTCTTTCCACCGCTCCCAGTCCCACCTACCCACCCTCTACTCCCTGTCCCTTCCATCCCACTCCTCCAGAGTGGAGTGTCCCTACATGTAAGTCCCCTGACCAAGATCAGCAGTCATATGAGGGCCAAGAGCCTCCTCATACATTGGGGGCCTACAAGGCAGCACCACTAGGGCAAAGTGTCTCATGGTCAGGTAAAAAATCTGTGTTTCTGTTCCCTTTGGTGCATTGGTTGTAGTATAGTTATCCTGTACTATATAGCTAAAATCCGATTACAAGTGAATAGATGCCATGTGCATCCTTCTGAGTCTGGGTTAGCTCACTCAGGATGAGCTTCTCTAGTTCCATCCATTTGGCTGCAAACTGAATGATTTCCTTGTTTCTGATAGCTGAGTAGTATTCCATTGTGTAGATGTACCACAGTTTCTTTATCCATTTCCCGGTTGAGAGACATCTGGATTGTTTCCAGTTTCTAGCTATTACAAATAAGGCTGCTATGAACATAGATGAGGAAACATCCTTAGGTTTGGTGAGGAATCATTTGAATGCATACCTTTGGGTGATCTTAATTGCCCTGATTCAAGAAGGCAGTGGTCATGTCCATCCAGAAGGAAGCAATTGCATAATAATGACTTGGGATTCAACTCAGGACCTCATGTGTGTAAGGTAAACACTGTACCAACTGACCTGCATCCCCAGCACCTACCATCTTATAGAACACTGAGGTGCAATACTTTACTTTGCACATAAATCTATTTAGTGCTAGGACCAATGTTCAAACCACTCATTATTTATAGGATTAACAACAAGCTGATAGACTTTAGGGAAGGTAAGAAGCAGGGTGCTAAGTGGCATATGCTTGTAAGCAGTAGCCACATTGCTGAGACATACTTTGGATGGAAAGAAAGTGACTCCCTGATCCCCTGAATAAACCAGGAGCTTGGTTATTACCCAGCCACACTTCCAGGCAGCGCACTCTGACAGCAGTGAGTTTGCTTTTGAAGTGGTTTTCTGTGTTTTGTGGTTGCTTATATCATTGTTTCTAGTCTGATAGCAGACTTTGTAGCAATGAACTGAATTGCTGGAAGTACTTTGCCAAAGTTAATATTCGTGAGTAAGGAGGTTCAGTTTTGGGAAATAAAATTACAAAGAGAGGTAGTCAGAGAGGAGTATAGCATTCTGTTATATTTCCAGACTTTTTTTTTTTTAATGTTGTTCTATCCCATTTCATCCTATGTATAGCTCTTGACTACCATGCATGAATCACTATGTTAAACACTGAAAATGAGTAAAGATTATGTGAAATATAGCCTCTTCCTTGCTTAGCTTTTTGTCTGTTAGGGAGATAAATAAGACAAAATGAAATTACAATGCAGATAGTTATGAATAGAGTTAGAGAAACTTGGATTCCCATGGCAGGGGAGGGTAGGGCTTCACTCATGAATCAGAGAAGAGCACTTGGAGGGAATGATTTTTTTTTTTTTTTTTTTTTTTTTTTAGCTGAGGCCTGGGAGATAAAGAATAATTAGTATGGCCAGGTCTATTTTTACCAGCCAGTGACAGTAAACTCATTACAGACAGTTTCAAGTTGTGCTTCGGCCTTCTCTACCATCTCCTCAAAAAAATTTGGATTGCTTGTGCTGAGATAGCCAAACTTGGCAAAATGAAGAAAGGTTGTATTGATTTAAAATGAGACTCACATTTTCCTATGTACTGGGTACTGTACAAGGCAGTGCTTGTAACCCGGGAAAGCTAAGTCTATACCGAGAACTCCATGAGATTCATGGAGCACAAAGTGATCTGAATGATCATGCTCCCTCCAAAATTTATGTTGAACCTTCATCCTCAGTGCAATAGTAAGAACAGACATGGCCCATGAGAGGTGACTGTGTTGTGAGCTTCTTCCCCTAGGAAGTGGGATTAGCACTGTTATAAAGAGTATTTGGACTAAAGGGGGTGCTTGCTTGTTCTCCACCCCTGTTCTGTGAGGACATCCTGTTCTGCAGCTGTGGAAAAGACAGCAACAAAGCTTTCATTTGGGAGGAGAGGTCCCAGTCTTCACACAACAAATGGTGTCACCATGATGTTGGGTTTCTTTACCTCTAGAGTTGTGGGAAATAAATGTGTGTTCTTTATAAGTGACCCTAACTGTGAATATATATACATATATATATATATGATGAATACATATTTTTATATATTCAGCATGATTGGACTATGGCAATCAAAGAAGAAAGGATAGAAAATTTAGATATTACTGCACTAGCTAACTCACTCATATCTGCCTGTATAAATCCAGCTTTCATCAAAGGGCATGATCTAATTGCAGCATAATTAACTTCATTATTCCCTCTTTTGTATCTCTCATTTTTCTGTCATTACAATGCTATAGTACAAAGCCTTCCTACTGATCTATTTTTTGAGATTCTCCCTGACATCCTCTCCAGGCTCATAGTGCAAACTCACCCTACATTTCTTCATTTCATTTCATTTTTTTAGTTTTTGCCTTTTCCTCTTTCACTATCCCAACTAAAACCAATTCTGTCATTGTCTCATGAAAGATTAGTTTTAAGAACAATGATGACTGTTATTTAGACAACCAGCCTCAGGCTTTAAATTTCTCAAAAATTTATATTTATTTATTTATTTATTTGTGTGTGTGTGTGTGTGTGTGTGTGTGTGTGTGTGTGTGTGTGCAACTGTGTGTTTGTGTCTGACTTATGTGTGATTAGGGGCATGAGTGTGCCACGATGTATGTATGGGTCAGGGGACAACTCTTCAGGAACGGGTTCTTGTTGTCTACTTTGTTTGAAGCAGTGTGTATAACTTCTCCATTTTACCACATTCTCCTCTCTGCAAGTTTCCAGGCAGTTGCCGCATCTCTGCCTTCCATTTCACTGCAGAAGTGCTGGGAAGACAGATGTGCAATATTGCATTTATTTTTTTAAACATAGATTTCCTGATATCTGAACCCAAATGTCAGTCTTGTGTGACAACTTCTTTTATCTACTGAGCCATTTTCCAGATCCACCATACCTGGCTTTGGTAAATTAAAAAAGAAAAAAAAAAAGAAAAAGAAAGAAAGAAACAAAACCAAAACCAAAACCCAAACCATTACCACTACCAACAACAAAAAAACACCTTTATTTTCTCTATTTATACTTTTCAACCCTGTTTCATTGCAGCTAAGACTTTAATAAAGCAAGGCACTTATGTGAATTAATAACATTATAGATTTAAGGAGTATGTTAATTTTTAGAAAGTTGCTTTGGGATGTCTTAATGTATGATTGTAAGATGTGTTGTAGTCTAGCACATAATAAAATATGGACATCTTATATATTATTATTACATATTTTAAATAGAAGAAAGTTTTACTCTGAATTTCATACTACTAAGCTATGTTTGGGGAACATCTTGAAATATCATAAATCATTTTAATTTTGCTTCCCTTTTCAAAGCATTATAGGCATATTAAGAAATACTTTTTTAATAATTTATTTTTTATTTCTTCAAGTTACATCTCAATCACAATCCCCTCCCTACTCCCCCCTCCAGTCCCACCCTTCCACCCTCCTCCCCCTCAACCCCCCATCCTCTTCCCAAGAAATACTTTTTACAGATAAACAAAATAAAATAACGAATTATTCAGAAGCCTGATGGATCTGTAAAATATTGTATTAAGGAAATAACGGAGACTCTGAAAGACAAAAATTGTACGTCTCTCTCATATGTGGATCATAACATAATATGTACATGTGCATAAGTAAGTGTGGATGATTGTGAGTATAAGGTTTGAACTAGGAAGGAGACCATGAGAGGGGTGAGTGAGGAGTTTGGGGAGGAGGTGGCCATCAGAGACACATGTGGAAAGGTGGCTTTGAAGGAGTGAGGAGTTTAAGGAGATGAGGCAAAGTGAGGGAGAGAAGCACGGAAAGCATGCCTTGTTTGAAAATGCCCCAATGAAACGTAATACTGTTATTATGCTAATTAAAAATTAAGAAGCTATTTAAGCAAGTAGGAGTCTGACACTTGTTAAGGTTTGATAATTTGTCCAGCAGTATTAACTCTGCGTGTGAGAAAAATTTTAACTTACTGAGTTGTCATCGATTGGATTGCCTGGAGCTGCACAATCTGTAGGTCTGACTTTCCTTTTACTTTCAATGACTTACGTTCAAGCACCAGTGATAACCTTCTTATTAATGGATTTCCTTCTAGGATAAGAAAGAAAACCGTTGATTTCCCAAGCCCTTGAATCTGGTAGTTTTGAGTACTACCTTCAGAAATAATTTCGTGAAATGTGGCTCTTGAGATGCTGCAAAACAAACTGATTTTAGGGAGTAGATGGGGAAGGACTCCTGAATACTTTCTCCCTCTTTTTTAAACTCACAAAGCAAAACACTGCATGGATTTGCTAAAAAATTTGGGTTGAATTAGTAGCACTCAGCCCTAATGGGTAGGATTTTTCATGTAACTATACTTGTCAGTTTTGAAAGGCAAATAATCTCATTATTAAAGACTTTGGCAGTTACAACAGTTACAGAAGTTGTTTGAGTTTAAAAAAAACAACAAAAAACTGGAGTGTAATTTCAATGAGGAGAAAAGCAGCTCACTCTTGATCCAGCTGAAAATCTTGGATAATTCTTTTTTCTAAATATGTTTATTAGAGGGACTGGAGAACTGCCTCAGTGGCTAAAAGTACTTGCTACCCTTTCAGAGGACCTGAGTTCAGATTGTAGCGCCCACATCTGGTGACTTGACATTATCTGTACTCCAGTTTCAGAGCACATGATGCCCTCTTCTGGCTGATGGAGACATTGCATGCATAGGGCATAAATAAAAATAAATACTATTTAAACAAACAAACAAACAAACACACCAGTATGTTTATTAGGGACACAACTTTCACTTGGATAGTTGGAGCTGACAAGTATAGCATTTTGTGTAAATCTTTCAGGTTTTTTGTGGTTTATTAGAATGGGGTCAGGTAGGTACCCATAACTGCAATTATAAGAGTTTTCTTTCAATAAATAAAATGTTCTTTTAAAAAGCATGGGAGTGACATTTTATATGAGGAATGAGACTGACTAAGGCTGACATGACAGAGGAAGCATTTGCCTTGTTTCTTCTCTGAATAGTTTTATTTATTTTAGGGCCCCAGCTCCTCTCCACAGTCCATAGGAAGTAAATGTATCTTAATAGAAGTCAGCTTCATGGTTACAGGATCCTGTACCTGAGACTCCCACCCCATCACATCTTAGCAGAACAGGAAGTAGAGAGCAGACAGGAAGCGAGGACCTTATATAAAACCTCAATGCTTGTCCCCTGGGACCCACTTTCTCAGGTGAGGCTCCATGCCCTAAAGCTTTCAGAGTATTCTAAAGCAGTACCAACAAATGTTTAAATATGTGAATGAGCTTATGGTGAACAGTTGGCATTCAAACCAAACTACTATGCGTGTTCCTTCTTTTGTTTCTCCTACTCTGAAGAACCTGGAATATTTCTTTCTTTCCTTTTGAAATATTTCTTTAAACTAGACCAGTTTTTATTTTAGAAGAGCTTATGGGAAAGGGAACACAGACCACAAGAATTAATAGCAAGTGAAGACCTGTGACATATCAAAACAGGGAGATAATTTGGAAGTCTGCTCTTAGAGTCGGGCAGAAGTGGGAAAGTGATTTTTCTTTCTCTCTTTCTCCATCTCCCATTTTTGAGTTTGGTTGACTTATGAAGAAGAACTGTACATATCTAAAAGTTATGACTTCATGAGTTTAGAGGGACAACTGTGAAACCATCACCAGCAAGACCATTAGCATATGCATCATGTCCTAGTACTTCTTATTTTATAACTTTTTCAGTGTGGTAAGAACATTTGCTAAGATTAACCCTCTTAGAAAATTAGCATATAAGATGATCCTGGGATGGACACTGTTTCCAGAAGATACCTTGTTTAACTGAAACTTCATATCCATTTGACCATGAGTAACCCCATTCCTCATCATGCCTGACAGCCATGTTCTACTTCCTTCTTTCATGTACTTGACCTTTTAGATTTAACACGAGTAAGGTAATGAAGTATTTGCCTTTCTCTGCCAGTCTTGTTTCAATTAGCATAATATTCTTTCACTATTCATGGCATTGCAAACCACTAGATTTTCTCCTTTTAAAGAGAGAAAGTGGGAGAGAGAGAGAATATGTGTGCTTGTGTGAGACTTTTTGATCCATTCATACATTGGATATGTAGGTTGTTTACAACACAATTCTTAATATTACCATTTTGAATAATGTGATAGTGTACATGGGAGCCAAGTATCTCTTTCAAATAATTTTTCTTTATTTTGAATTTTTATCTTTATTTAGTTTTGTATGTGTGCATGTATGTACAGGTACATATGTGTACCATGGCATGACGTGAGGTCAGAAGACAACTGATCTCTCTTTTTACCATGTGGGTCCTAGGGATTGAATTCAGGTCACTAGGTGTGGTAGCAGGTACCTTTGTCTGCTGAAACATCCAACTGGCTTTCTGATACTGTTTTTGTTTGCTTTTGAATATACTCAGAAGCGGTGCTGCTGCTGGTTTAGATTTCTGAGGAGCCTCCATACTAATGTCCATAATGGGTGTGTATCCTCTCTCCACATCCTGACTTGGAAAGGGGCCTTTGTGAGCTCTGGCTTTCTGTTTATCCACAGGGAGATATTAACAGTCTCTGTGATTGTTAATAGCATTAATTAGAAGGAAAACATGTAGCATTCTGTTGTACACAAAGCAAATGCTTGATACATGGAAGAATCTAATTGTGTACTAAAGTACTATTTTGATTTAATGGAAACTATTTCTTAGAATGGGAATAATTGTGTGAGAGGGAAGGAAGTGAGGTGGTAGGAATAAAAAAATCAGTAGAAATACAATTAACAAATTTTGAGAGCCAATATATTTGTTAGCCACACAGAGCAGATATGCAGGGACATGTCAAGAAGAGAAAGCCAAAAAAAAAAGGGAAAGTCACAGGGTTAACCAACCCATGACAAGTTCGGGGTAAGGGAGACATGGTAAAGAGATATGCTGACTGAGATACAGTGTTCATCAGTTTATGAAGGTTTTACTAGCTAACCCTGCTGTTAGCGGCCCTATCAGTGGGAGCCCCTCCTCCTGGAAATGGTATTAGAATTTAAAAGATGATGCCCAAATGAGGAGGTGTTAGTACAAAGTGGAGTCAAGTCTCGATTAATTAGTGCTGCCCTGTGACAAAGGTCTTGAGTGTGTAGTGCAAAAACTTGAGTGGACTGTTGTGGAAAATCTTTTGAGTTATAAGTAGCAGGACTGCACTGAGGCTGGCTAAGTGTCTGAGTCCCCTGGGTGGTGATGTCTTCTTCCTCCACCTGCTGACTCCATTCTAGGTGGTAAGGAGTGTAGATGTCTGTACCTTCCTGTTGTACTCATTGGTAGTGTTACTGTTAATCAAAGAAACATGGAGTGAAAAGGAAAGACACAAACAAATAAGAAAGCTCATCATCCCAGGGACTGGGAAGACTAGGAAGGTTTTAGAGCAACCCCAAAAGACTGATCCTTAGTATTTTCTCATCCCTTTTTACCACTGCCTAAGAAGGATAGGCAAGCAATAAAGTAGTGAACCAGTAATTGTTACTCTGTTTCATGTCTTTGGACATATGCATGCATATGCTCACATGTACCCACCCACAACTATAGTCTCACATACATGATGACACAAAGTCTTTGGTAGGTATAATTCAGTGGAATATGAATCCTGGCTTAGGATTTTGACTTATGTGGTATAAGTATAGACGATAGCTATTTGATTTATATGCCAAATTTAATGCAGACACAGATTTTAGTCCCTAAGTCTTGGAAAGTGAGTGTCTTAGTCTCAAAGTCTCAGTCAAAAACTTTATACTTGACTTATCTACATGGTCAAGTGAAGGTTTGAAGTCTTTGCTTGTTTTGTCATTGAAATGTCATGAAGCAAGTAGACTTATCTCTGATCTTTTCAGGTCTGAAATCCCTGTTCCCTGCATTTTCAACATGGCTGTTCTCTCTCAGACACCAGTACGTTGACCTCATTTCCTGCCCATCTTCATAGTCTATCACTGTATCCTAGAAACAAGCTTTATATCCACAAGTCTGACTTTTAGATTTACTTTACAAGGAGCTTAGCAATACTGTTGAAATATAGCCACAGCCACAATGAGAAGCCAAAGGACAAGATATCAGCACCCCAGCCTTTACTCATAGTTTTTTTCGCCATATAACAGAAAATCAAAAAAAATATCTGGAGGACAGGGTATGTTCAGTTTATTATAGTGTATGGATATAAACCATTCAGTACTATCCAAGAAATGGTGAAACCAGGAAAAGCGGCCTTTCCTGATTCAGAGGACAAATCCATGCTTTGGACCAGTTCTAATGTCTACCTTTCTGTGTTTTTTTATTAATCAAATGCTAGCTTTTCCCCAGGCCTGGCATCCTTTGCTATGTCATTTTAGAAATCATACAGTAGGATGAACTGAAATTAGGGAAGGAAGTTAGTAGAAATATAGCTTGCCTAGGCTGGGTGGCCAGCTTTTGGAAAGCAATGCCCTGAAGTGGAAGACCAAGAAATGTTTTCATGTTTTGCTCTCTGTGTTGGTCAGCTTTCTGTTATTATCATCACAAATACCCGGTACAATCAACTTAGTAAGAAGAAAGTTCATTTTGGCTCCCAGTTTTGGTGACTGTGGTCTATTGCTTTTCAGGCCTGTGATGAAGGAGCCCATATTAGGAGTTTGTGGTGGAGAAAAACATGTCTGATGGCCAGGAAACAAGAGACAGAGAAAGAAAAGAGTGGAATCTCCTAACTGCTTTAAAAACAACTCTTCTCTGAAAGTTTCCACCACCTTCCAATACTGCAAACCAAGCCTTTAACACTTGGATTTTCTGGGACAGTTAAGGTCTAAGTGTAGTGCCCTGTCCTTAGTCTTATCTTGGAAAACTTCTAGGACCCCCAATGACATACATGAATTAGCAAAAGAAGACGTGTCCTTATATTGTTCTTCCTGAGCTGTAATGGGGGCATTTAAGTGTAAAGAAGGAGCAATAGATATTCGTGACCAGCACAGTGAACTGTGAGTCTGTCTATTCTGAATTTAGAATGTGGTGTTTTATAACCTTCCTGAGTAGCCAGTTCTCCTCCACTGCTTCATTTCTAGGTGATGAGTCAAGGAAAGAGCAAGTCATGCTTCTAGAGCTAGAAGCTGGAAAATTTATGTCTCCTCCTCTTGTGATTTTAGAAAGTTAAACCACAGGTGAGTCATCTTTGAAGTCTGTTACTGTGTTTATTTCGGTGTCATTTACATATAAAAATAGCTCTATTGCAGGGTGAATGTATTTAAGAAATAACTAATGATACTTCTCACCCAGCACATCCTGAACATTCTTTTCCAGAGTCTAGCCAGTTAAACATGCCTGATCCTTCCCTCCATGAACCCTCCCTAATCTCCAGATATAACCCACACTCCAGCTTGACTCAGGATGCATGTCTTTCACACCAGCCAAGTCCTTTGTGCCCACCTGAGTTTATTTCACCTGAGCCATTTCCAGTCTCTAGTCATGACCCAACCACACATCTTATCTTCTGCCCAACCTGTTCTGTCCACATCAGACACACAACTAACAAAAGAAGTCCATATGTCCAGATTATATCACAAAAATACAAACAAAATGAAACAGCAAAAACAGTATGTCCCCTTCAAAATCCATAAGTCCTGGAGAAATGTTTGCCAAGAAATATGAAAAATAAAAATAAAAAAAATAGGGGAGAGACATATAGGAAATGTAGGACACCATGAGAAGACCAAACCATTGAATTATAAGCACAGATGAGAGAAAAGAATACAAAGTCAATGACATAGACAAGGTCTTCAACAAACTCTTAGAAGAAAACTTTTCCAAACTAGGGAAAGACAAACCATTCAGATACAATAAACATGCACAACAGCAAATAGACAAGACACAAAAAGAAAATCCCCATTCCACATAATAGTTAAAACACTAAATACACAGAAGAATGAAAGTGCATAGAAAACTGTAAGAGAAAAACACAAAAGTCAGGGAAAAAAAGGTAACCCCAGGCCACAGAAAACCTGAGATGCAGACAAGTTTGCTCCCAGGACCATGGACAGCGGAGGGTGCTGGACCTGGCAGCCAGGCAGCTAGGGATCAATCCACAGCTGGAGGCATTAGAGAATGATAATTTCCAGGGTGACTCCCACGTAGTCCTCCCCCAGCTGGGCAAGAGGCTGCCTCAGTTTGATGATGATGCAGAACCAGGAAAGAAAAAGACGAAAATCTGAGGTGACCATTTCAAACTTCACTTCTGGAAGAACTTGCAGGCTTTGCTGGAGGAGCAGAACCTGAGCATTTCTGAGGGCCCCAACTACTTGACAGCCTGTGCGGATCCCCCCTCCTGGCCTCAGCGCCCCTTCTGTGCTGTGTGTGGCTTCCCATCCCCATATACCTGTGTAATCTGCAGTGCCCGATATTGTGCAGTGCATTGCCTGGGCACCCACCAGGAGACCAGGTGTCTGAAGTGGACAGTATAAACCTGGCATCAGGTAAAGGGAGTACTCCAACCTTTCCTCTCCACCCCCCCCCCCAGCTCATCCAGAAAGGACAGAGAGAGGAACTTCTCATTCATTCACCCAGCAAAGCTGCACCCTGCCAACCAAGGAAGGCTACACGGACCCAAGAGACTGCCGTGGGGGTTGGTTCAACCCACAGAATGCTGTGATAATAAATGGCCCTGTGAAAGGAAAAAAAAAAGAAAGGAAAACCACGAAAGTCATATCTAAAGGAAAAGCCCATCAGGATAAGAGCTAAATTTTTAAAAGAAACTTTGAAAGCCAGAAGAAGTTAGAACAATGCATTCCAGTATTTTATTAAGTATTTTTGCATCTATGTTCATGAGGGAAATTGATCTGACGTTCTCCTTTTTTTATTTTTTTTCCTTTATTTTTTATTTCTTCAAGTTACATCTCAATCGCAGTCCCCTCCCTATTCCCCCTCCAGTCTCACCCTCCCACCCTCAACCCCCCATCCTCTTCCCTTTTTTTTTCTTTTAAGTTTAAGGTATATCTTATTTCCCCCTACAGTTTCTCCTTTCAGTCCAACAAATGGCTCTTTCTCTTATAATAATAAATACAATACAGTACAACAGAGGTAATTAGGCCACAGTTATGAGGGTTATATGGCTTAAAGTACATTCCCAATGACCAGTCCATATGTATTTGGTACCTGACTTTAACATTCTACTATCTAAACATCTCCATGAGTTTAAAGTTCTATATCTGACTCAACATTCATACTAATTGCAACACAATTTTAAAAGTATCTTCTTAGATGTATAACACTCTCTTGACTCCTAAACAACTCAAAATTTAATTATGAGACTCTATCTATCTGTTCTTCAATCACCTCAGACCTGAGAGGGATAAATATATCTGATTTTATAGGAAGTACAGAGCCTGCAGCTTCCCATACTAAGAAATGACATACCAGTGGCTGCCTGGACAGTTTCCATTTTCTCTCCATACATTACAGCATCGATCTTTAGTCATTTGGCCATGTTTCTCTGACAGACATTGATTGTAGAGCAGGGGTTATGAAGGACTTACCTACCCTGTCTTGGCAGAGCTAGGCTGTCGACTTACCTGCTTCCAGGTTTTGTCCTTTTTGGACAGCATTCTGTCTACAGTTGGAGCAAGGGGCTTTTCCTACCAAGAGATAGGCTTGCGACTAATTCAATCATCTCCCACTGGAGATTCTTTGATGCTCATCTTCTACTTGGAGGAGAATAGGGGGTGCTGTCAGGAGTTGATATGTCTTGATATAAAAAAATCTAAAGTTACAAAAACATTTTTGAATGCCATATTCTGCAGATCTCTTGAGGTTTTTGAAGAGGCCCTATCTATCTCTTATATTAGGGTAAGCAGATGTTGCTTGTCTCTTAGCAGGTTTATTTCTGATTAGCTTAGCCAAGTAACTATAATAGGCTGTCATAGTACCTAACAGAATGACCGGCTTGCATAACCATTAGTTTGCATTTCTTAATTATCCTAAACAGTTTATGACAGTTAGTAATAAAAGGCCAAAACATCACATTTCATTTTTTTTCTTTATCTCCTAACCCTTCCATCCCATTTCTCAAAGCTCACCCTGAGTGAACTAACCCAGACTCAGAAGGACACATATGGCATCTATTCACTTATAGTAGGATTTTATCTATAGAGTAGAAGGTATCAATACTACAACTAACACACCAAAGGGAACTTGGACATAGACTTCTTATTTTTAATTTTTATTTTTTATTTATTTTTTATATATTAGTTATATTTTTTTTCTATTTTTTAGTCTTTTTTATCTATTGTATGCTTATTGATTTGTTTGTTTAGTAGTTCTCTCTCCCAGGCAACGAGACACTTTTCACTGATGGTACAGCTTCATAGATCCCCAATGAATGAAGAGGCTCTTGGCCCTTATACAACCTCTCAACTGAGATGAGGGACTGTTATATGAAGTTCTCCTTCTTTGTTGGGTCTTTGTGTGGTTTAGGAATCAGGGTGACTGTGGCCTCATAGAATGAGTTTGACAATGTTCCTTCTGATTCTATTTTGTGGAAAAGTTTGAAGAGTACTGGTATTAGCTCTTCTTTGAAGGTCTGGTAGAATTCTGTGCTGAAACCATCTGGCCCTGGACTTTTTTTGGTTGGGAGATTTTTAATGACTGTTTCTATTTCCTTAGTGGTTATAGGGCTGTTTAATCTGTTAACCTGATCTTGATTTAACTTTGATAGGTGGAATCTATCAAGAAAATTGTCCAGTTCACTTAGGTTTTCAAATTTTGTGGAGTACAGATTTTTAAAGTAGGACCTAAAGATTCTCTGGATTTCCTCAATGCCTGTTGTTATTTCTCCATTTTCATTTCTGATCTTGTTGATTTGGGTTTTTTCCCTCTGCCTTTTAGTTAATTTGGCTAAGGGTTTGTCTATTTTGTTGATTTTCTCAAAGAACCAACTCTTGGTTTCATTGATTCTTTGTATTGTTCTTTTTGTTTCTAAGTTGTTGATTTTAGCCCTAAGCTTGATGATTTCCTGCCTTCTGCTCCTCTTGGGAGTGTTTGCTTCTTTTTTTTTTTATTTCAGTTCTTCCAGTTCAGCTGTTAATTTGCTAATATGAGTTGTCACAATTTTCTTTTTGAAGGCACTTAGTGCAATGGAACCTTCCTTGTAGCACTGCTTTCATTATGTCCCATAGGATTGGGTATGTTGTGCCTTCATTTCCATTGGTTTTTAAGAAGTCTTTGATTTCCTTTTTTATTTCTTCCTTGACCCAGTAGTCATTTAGTAAAGAGTTGTTCAGTTTCCATGAGTGTGTAGGCTTTCTGTTATTTCTGTTGTTGTTGAAGTCCAGCTTCATTTCATGGTGGTCTGATAAGATAGGTTATTTCAATTTCCTTGTATCTGTCGAGGCATGCTTTGTGTCTGACTATATGGTCGATTTTGGAAAAGGCTCCATACGGTGTTGAGAAGAAGGTGTATTCCTTTGGGTTTGGGTAAAACATTCTGTAGATATCTGTTAGGTCCATTTGGTTCATGACCTAAAGAAATAGAAGAGGCCATCAAAAGATGGAAAGATCTCCCATGCTCATGGACAGGTAGGAACAACATAATAAAAATGGCCATTCTGTCAAAAGCAATATACAGATTCAATGCAATTCCTATCAAAATACCACCAAAATTCTTTATAGACCTGGAAAAAGCAATTCTCAACTTCATATGGAATAGCAAAAAACCAAGAATAGCTAAATCAATCCTGTACAATAAAAAAAAAAAATCTGGAGGCATCACCATCCCAGATTTCAAGTTTTACTACAGAGCAATAGTAATAAAAACAACATGGTACTGGTATAGAAACAGACCAGTGATCAATGGAATTGAATTGAAGACCCATAAATGAACCCACACACCTATGGTCACTTAATTTTTGACAAAGAAGCCAAAACTGTACAATGGAAAAAGGACAGCACCTTTAACAAATGGTGCTGGTTCAACTGGATGTCCACATGTAAAAGAATGAAATTAGACCCATATTTATCACCTTGTACAAAACTTAAGTCCAAGTGGGTCAAAGACCTTAACATAAGGCCAGACACACTAAATCTATTAGAAGAGAAAGTGGGGAAAACCCTCAAACTCATCGTTACAGGTGACAATTTCCTGAACAGAACACCAACAGCTCAGGATCTAAGACCAACAATCATAAATGGGACCTCATGAAACTGAAAAGTTTCTGTAAGGCAAAAGACACTGTCATTCGAACAAAAGGGCAACCTACAGATTGGGAAAAAATCTTCACTAACTCCACATCTGACAGAGGGCTAATATCCACAATTTACAAAGAGCTCAAGAAATTAAATGCCAAGAAATGAAATAATATAATCAAAAAATGGGGAACAGAGCTAAACAGAGAATTCACAAAGGAGGAATTCCTAATGACTGAGAGATACTTGAAGAAATGCTCAGCATCCTTAATTATCAGAGAAATGCAACTCAAGACGACTCTGAGATTCCATCTCACACCTACCAGAATGGCTAAGATCAAAAGCTCAAATGACAGCATGTGCTGGCGAAGGTGTGGAGAAAGGGGAACTCTCCTCCATTGCTGGTGGGAGTGCAGACTTGTGCAACCACTATGGAGGGCAGTCTGGAGATATCTTAGAAAACTTAAAATAGCTCTGCTTGGGACCCAGCCATGCCACTTGTGGGTATAGATCCACATGATTCCTCACCAAATCACAAGGAAGTTTCCTCATCTATGTTCATAGCAGCCTTATTTGCTAGAAACTGGAAACAACCCAGATGTCCCTCATCCGAGGAATGGATTAAAAAACTGTGGTACATCTACACAATGGAATACTGCTCAGCCATCAGAAAAAATGAAATCATGCAATTTGCAGCCAAATGAATGGAAGTAGAGAAGCTCATCCTGAGTGAGCCAACCCAGACTCAGAAGGATGCATATGGCATCTATTCACTTATAATCGGATTTTAGCCACATAGTACAGGACAACTATACTACAACCAATGCACTAACGGGAACAGGAACATAGACTTTGTTTCCTGTCAATGAGACACTTTGCCCTAGTGGTGCTGCCTTGTAGGCCCCCAATGTATGAGGAGGCTCTTGGCTCTCACATGACTGATGAACTGGGGTGGGGGACTGTTATGTAGGGGCACTCCACTCCAGAGGAGTGGGATGGAAGGGGTAGGGGGTAGAGGGTGGGAGGGCAGAACTGGGAGGGGTGGAAAGAGGACACTGAGATGGAGATGTAACCTGAAGTAATAAATAAATATTAAAAAAAACAATGCATTCCAAGTCCTAAAAGATTGTGAGAGTCAACCTAGCCTAATATACCCAACAAAACTATCTTCCATAGCTGAAACTTCCCACAATATGAATAGTCTAAAAAATTTTATAACCAAAAAACCAAACCTCCCAAATAAACAGAAAGCAATATTTTGGGCTGAAGAGAGGAATGAGCATAAACAGAGAGACTGTGGAAAGAAATGTGAAGTTATAATTATTAAAACATAAAGTATCATTGAGAGCACAAACATTACCAAAGATCACAACACACACACACACACACACACACACACACACACACACACACACACA
>CAJQZJ010032121.1:1736777-1762655 GCA_907164525.1 Lophiomys imhausi
ACACACACACACACACACACACACACACACACACACACACACACACAAACTTCAACCATAATTTTGAATATTAATGGATTAAATTATCTAGTCAAAAGACACAAGGTGACTGACTGGATTAGAAAACAAATCCATTTCTCTGTTTTCTGCAAGAAGCATATCTTAGCTTTAAAGATAGGCCCTGCCTTAGAGTAAAAGGATGGACAAAATTACGCAGTCAAATAGAATGAAGAAGCAAACAGGTATTATTATCCTGATATCTGACAAAGTAGACTTCAAACTAAAGCTCATCTTAATAGATAAAGAGGAGCACTTCATTCTAATCAATATAACTGTTAACTAAGAAGACATTAGTCTTATAAACATACACTCACCAAACACTGGTGTACCCAATTTTATAAAGAAAAAAATACTACCAGATTTAAAGACAAAGATTAACAACAGACCATTATCAGTGGGTGATTTCAAACTCCCACCGTTTCCAATAAACAAGACACATAGACAAAAAATAAACAGAGAAACATCAGAATTAAATAAAATTGTAAATCAAAGAACTTAGCAGATATCTGTAGGACATCCCACCCAAACACCAAGGAGTACAAATTCTACTCAGCAGCAAAGGGAACTTTCTTTACGATATACCAAATCCCAGGACACAAAATAATCCTTTATAAATTCAAGAAGATTGAAATAACTTGTATTTCCTCTCTGACAACAATGCAATAAAATTGAGACAAGCAAATTTCTAGTAAATAATAAACTCTTGGAGATTAAACCACTTTTAGTGAATGATGAATGGGTCAAAGAAGAAATCAACTAAGAAATATAAAATTTCTTGGAAGTCAATGAAAATTCAAATATAGCACAACAACCCTTTGGGACACATTGGAAGCAGCCCCATGAAGGAAATTGATAGCTCTAACTGCCTACATAAAAAAAAAAATCAGAAAGAGTAAAATTAAATGTCTTAATCATGAAACTGAAAAATTAGGAATAACAAAAAGAAACCAAATCCAAACCCAATCAATGGCAAGAAATAATAAAAATCAGAGCAGGAATTATTGAAATAGAAGCACAGAAAGTGTTAAATGAATCTAAGAACTTTTTTTTTGAGAAAACAAACAAAATTGATAAACCATTTGCCCAACTAACCAAAAGAAACAAAGTGAGGTTAAATTAACGAATCAGAAGCAAACAGGAAAACATTACAACAGATACCAAAGAAATTCAGAATATTATAAGGGAATACTTTAAAAATCTTTACTCCATTAAGGATTGAACAAGACCACCAAAATTAAAACAAGAAGTCAACAACCTTAACTAAATCTGTAACAAATGAAGAGACAGATTGAAATGGCAATAAAACCTTTTAATAAAAAAAGTCCAGGTGAGATGGTTTTGGGGCAGAATTCGGTCAGACTTCAAAGATCTTCAGCCAACCTTCCTTACATTAGTCAAAAGAAAAGCAGAAGGCAAATTCCCAAATTCCTATGTCACCAGTATCACTCCAATACCAAAACCAGACAAAAACCTAAGAAAACTATAGGCCAATATCCCTGCTGAACAATGGCTAAAAAAATACTCAATAAAATACTTGCAAATGGACATACAACAAAAATCCTGTCCACCATGACCAAATTGAGCTGATCCATAAAATTCGCCCACACCACCAGGGCCAGTTCTACTGTGCTGCCCAGATTAGGGATGGGGTCTGATCTCCCTAGTGCTGCGGTCAGCAAGGGACAGGGTCAATATCTTATTAAAACACACCTACAATTAACACACAGAGAAAGAGATCATGGACACACATCTATTCATAATAATCTCAAAGAAAATAACATATCTAGAGATAAGCTTAGCCAAAGAGGTGAAGGACCTTTATAATGAAAACTTTAAATTCTGAAGAAAGAGGTACAGAAGGACACTAAAAAATTGTAAAGACATCCCATGCTCATAGACTGCTGGTATTAGTATTGTGAAAATGACTATTTTCCTAGAAACATTTACAGATTCAGTGCAGCTCTAATCAAAATCCCTATCTAATTCTTAATGGAAAAAGAAAAAAAATAACCTAAAAATCACATGAAACCATAAAAGTTCCTATAAAGCCAAAATAATCCCGAACAAAAAGAACAGTGATGAAGAGATTATGATTCTAGAGCTCAAGATAAATTAGAGAGATGTAGTAATAGAAACAATATGGTACAGGCACAGAAGCAGACGTGTAGACCAATAGAACAAAATCAAAGATACAAACATAAGTATGTGTAACTTCAGCTATTTAATATTTGACAAAGATGCCAAAAACGTAAAGTGGAGAAAAGGAAACATCTTTATCAAATGATGGCAGGAAAACTGGATGCTTATTTGCAGAAGTATGAAATTAGATCTGCATCTATCACCATGCAAAAAATTAACTACAAATATATTAAAGACCTAAATGTCAAACCTGAAACATTGAAATTGCTAGGAAAACATAGGCAGTGCCCTGAATGATCTAGGTGTACAAATGGACTTTCATATGAGAGGAAAAGATTGAGGAATTGCCTACATCAGATCAGCTTGTCAGCATGTGTACTGGGGATTGTCTTGTCACCACTTCTTGACAGGTGGTCAGGTGCTATCCAAGAAAGCTAGTAAGCAAGAGCTTGAAAACAAGCCAGAAACCAATGTTTCTATGTGGTTCAGCATTCAGGTACCTGTTGTGGGTTGTGGGTACTTTTTTTCTTCATTAATTAATTTATTTAATTACTTTACCCCTCCCTTATCTCCTCCCAGTTCCACCTCCCTCGATTGCTCCTCTCCTTCTCCTCAGAATATTCTCTCCCCATACCAATTTCTCTCTCTTCAGAGAAGGAGAGGTTAGTTTCCTCTGTAGGTCTTCTTGTGGTGTTCTTGACCCGTCTGGCTCCCTCAATCCTTCCTTCTACTCTTCCACAAGACTCCCTAAACTCTGCCTATTGTTTAGCTGTGGGACTTTGCATCTGTTTCTATCAGCTGCTGGATGAAGCCTCGCAGAAGACAGTCATGCTAGGCTCCTGTCTGCAAGCATAGAGGAGTATCATTAATAGCGTCAGGGGTTGGCTTTCTCCCATGGGGTGAGTCTTAAATTGGGCCAGTCATTTGTTGGCCATTCCCTCAATCTCCGCTTCATCTTTATCACTATGCTTCTTGTAGGTTGGGCATATTTTGGGTTGAAGGCTTCATGGGCGAGTTGGTGTCCCCCTCCCTTCACTGAAAATCCTGGCTGGCTACAGGAGGTGGTGACTTCAGGCTACATATCCCCTGCTGCTAGGATTCTCCTCTAGCATCATCCCAATGGACTTCTGGGAACCTCCCCATCCCAGAGATGCCCTCCCCGCATTTCCATTCTCTGTCCCAGGCTTCCTCCACCTGTTCCCCTCCCTCTCCCACCCAGTTCCCTCCCTCCTTCTACTTCAGATGTCTATTTTACTTAATCTTCTGAGTGGGAATCAAGCATTTTCCCTTGGGCTCTCCTTGTTTCTTAGCTTCTTTGGTTCTGTGGACTGTGGCATGGTTATCCTGGACTTTCTGGCTAATATCCACTTTTAAGTGAGTACATACCATGCACATCTTTCTGGGTCATGATGTAGGTTCTTACCCTGACTTCCCTCAGTGATGGGCTGTGGCCTGGAAGTATAAGATGAAATAAATCTTTTCTTACTCCTAGTTGCTTTTGGCTAATTTTAGCTTTCTAGAATCCCATCAGGTGACTCTTTTTTTTTCAAGACAAGGTTTTCCTGTGTAAAAGAGCCTTGGCTGCCCTGGATTCTCTTTGTAGACCAGGCTGGCCCCGAACTCACAGAGCTCCACCTGTCTCTACCTCCCGAGTGCTAGGATTAAAGACATGTACCACCACGCCCAGAAGGTGTCATTTTCTTTATCTCAAGTGTTGTTTCTTATACAGAATTTAGCTCAGACTGATATGGTAATCTAGACTGAGTTTAATTTATTCTCTTTTGGTACTAATCACAGACTGAATTATTTATGTAGGGATAATTTCAAAATTTTCATTTTGCACCTCCCTGATAAAATTAGAGTTACAGTTTGTGAACAGCACGGGAAAGGAAATCTCTTCCAAATTAGATCATCCCGCACGTTCGTGTGAGGGAACTAGACATTATTTTGTCTTTTCAACTTTTTGAAAAATAAAGTTAATTTTAGATTTACTGAAAAAAATTTACAAAGATAGTACCAAGAGTTGATATATTCCCCACACAAGTTTCTTCTATTCTAAATTTCTATTTTGGTAAATTTGTCATATTTAATAAATGAATATATTAAATATTAGCCAAACTCCATACTTTGTCCATACTTTTGTCTTTAACTCATTTCTTTTTTTTTTTTGTTTCTGTGTCCCATCCAAGGTGGTACATCGCATCTGTCTCCTCATTGTGCCTCAATGATGAGACAGTTTCTCAGACTTTCCTTGTTAGGTAATTTTGTAGGATAGACTTCAGTTGCAATTAGGCTGATGTACATCTCATGATTGCTTTTGGGACTTGGGTTCAGGGAGCAAGTTCATAGAGACAAAGTGCTATTCAAATCATATCATATTAAGGTACACACCACCAACATGGCATGCTGCTGTTATTTTGATTAACTGGTTGAGGAAGTGTCCATAGGTTTGTACATTGCAAAGATGCTACCCTCCCCACCCAGGCATCCATCACTCTCCGGGAGTTAGTCACTCTGCGTCTCACACTTAAGACTGGAGGCTTATGTTCTTTTTCCTTTCAGGTCTGTCATTTAGCTGCTGACAAGTTCTTTCACATTAACCTTTTTTGATTTCAGGAAACTATCTGACGAAAAGGGTCTAGGACCATATTATTTGATCTTCTTCAGCCTACAATCCTTCTTGTTAAATCTCTGGTGTTTCCGGTCTAAGAATTGGCATTTTATGATTAAGTGTGATACTTCATATGCATTAATATTTTATGATAGAAATTCATTTTCCTTCCATTTGTGTGTGTGTGTGTGTGATCTTGCTAGCTCTTATGTTGCCATTCAGAACTTTTCACTTGCTTGGCCTTTGGAGACTGTGAGCCTTTTGTCTTTGCCTTATGTGCCTGTCAACTTTGCTCTGCCTTTGCTTCTCTATGTCACTATCCTCATTGGGAAGGTTCTGTGTTTCCAGGAGATTTAAGTCTTTTGCTGATGTTTTCCCTGTGTTTGTGGTCTGCAGAAGGAGAGCAGTCACTTGAGTTGGAAAGGAAGGGCAAGCAGTTGCCCTTGGTATGGTGATTAAAATGACCATTTCTGATTAGATTTGAATATGTTGACTTAAATTTATTGGCAGTGATGCCAAGGAATCAGCATTGCATTCAGTGCTGTCAGTGATTCTAATGTACTCCAAAATGATAGTATCATACCATTAGCTAGTGTCTGGAAAGAGAGTACAAATCACAAAAACCTATCTGGTGTGCTATTTTGCAGAAAGCTTTCTCTGAGATCAAAGACTTTTCTTCTATGCCAGAAGATAATCTTAAAGCCCAAGTGAGCTGTCAATATATTTTTTCTTTGATTGCCTCTATCATTTGCTTTTCTCGACTATCTCTCAGTGGAGAAGGATTATCCCATTGGATAAGGAGAAAATATCTGTGGTAGGTATTATGGAGGATGTGGAAGGCAGGGAGGTCAGATGACTGGAGGCATTGTTTGAAAATGTTCTCCAAAACTGTGATAACTGTGAAGGTGTTGGGAGATCAGCAGTAGAGACATCGGGTATGGAGAAAGTCAAAGAGTTAACAGAAGGTGGGGTTCCTAGGGACACATACTTGTGATTTAGCCTATGAAAATATTGCATGCTTCAAGGGGTTATTAAAAGACCAGTTAGAAGCATCCTTAGGAAAGTGTTGTAAGTTAGTAAATACAAGGAATTATTGAGAGTTTTGCTTAAAACATATATCAGATCATTAATTAATAAGTATTGTCCTGTTGTAATTTTTTTTATGTGTTTATTGTAAAGAGGGTCATTTGGAGGTAAGAGTTTCAAATATCTTTAGTGGCTTGGATGCAGATTTACAGAGCTCATAGATATCTATCTGTGTGTATGCTACACATCTCCAGGTGTCTGTGGAAGCCAAAAGAGGATATTGGATACCTTGGAGCTATAACTGTATACTGTTGTGAATTTCCAGATGTGAGTGCTGCGAACAAAACTCAGGTCCTCTGAAAGAATAGTAAGTGGTTTTAACCATGGATTCATCTGTTCAGCCCTGTGTTTAACATCATTTCTATATTAGATACATAAGACCTTAATGTACGGAGCATGTTAGACAGTATTGAGGAACCACAAAATCTTAGTTCATCATCTTCCAGGAGTTTGTATATTTTGGGGGGGAAGGGGTAATCAGCATGCATAGAATTACAGGGTACTAATAAAGTATCTGTGAGTGTCAGATATCTCCTGTTCACACAGGTGTAGTTCTCAGTATGACTTCTTAACTGAGTTATCTGGTGATTGACATCAAAGGATGAACTTGAAGTATGGGAAAAAGAAATGAGTACTTTACATGGTAATATTGTCAGCAACTAATAATGCAATACAAATATTCATGGTTGGTCTGGTGAAGTGCTGTTACTCCATCTGGTTGGTAATGTGGGTTGTTTATGGTGAGCTATACAAGACAGCATGAAACATGAGCTTAGGGTCAGATTGTGAAGGGTCATCACAACCAAAATATATATTTCACTGAAGATCAACTGGGATCTTTAAGATTTTGAGCATAGTGGTGATATGATTAGAGTCATATTGTAGACATGTTTATCAGTTATAATTTGCTGGGAAGATAGGCAGTAGTATTCAGTACAGGAGGATAGATTAAGGCAATCTTTTGATAATGCAGGCATGGCCAGAGCCTGGAAAAGCCAACCAACATTGCAGACATAGAAAAGCAGTGATTGAAAAGATTTTGCAGAAGAATAATCTGAATCCTCATCCATCACTGTGCTGAGGGCTTTACATGGTATCTGGTATCTTTTATTTCTTGTCTTACTCTAATAGGGAGTTTCTGGTGAGGAAACTAAAGCCCAGAAAAGTTTCATGCCCAAGAATATATAGCTTTTGAATAAAGGGTATAGAGCTGCAATATCCAATACACCAGCCATTAACCATATAAGGCTATATTAGTTAAAATTAATTAAAGTTAAATATTTGAGAGTTAAATCATTTCTTATATGGTACATTTCAAGGTTTTAGGAGCCTTATGTGGCTACTACTGAGGATAATATATTAATAGGATATTTCTCATGGGGCTGGAGAGATGGTTCAACAGCTAAGAGTACTTGTGTTCTTCCAGATGAACTGAGCTCAGTTTCCAACACTCATATGGAATGAACCCCAACTGGGTGTGACTTTAGCTGGAGGGGATCTGACACCCTCTTCTGGCCTTTGTGTGTAAGTACACACACAACCATACAAACTAAATATTTTTAAAAAAATGTTTATTTACTACTTAAAGTTACATCTCCATCATAGTGTCCTCTTTTCACCCCTCCTGGTTCCACCCTCCCACTCTCTCCTCCCTCTCCCACCCATCCCACTCCTATGTGGAGTGTCCCTACATATCAGCCCCTCTCAGTTCAACAGTCATATGAGGGCTATGAGCTTCCTTTTGCACTGGAGGTCTACATGGTAGCACCCCTAGGGCAAATTGTTCCATTAACAGGTAACAAAGTCTGTATTCCTGATCCTTTTAGTGTGTTGGTTGTAGGATAGTTATCCTGTACTATATGGCTAAAATCCAATTATAAGTGAGGGGATGTATCTTTCTGAGTCTGGGCTAGCTCACTCAGAATGAGCTTTTCTAGTTCCATCCATTTGGCTGTGAATTGCATGATTTCCCTATTTCTGATAGCTGAGTAGTATTCCATTGTGTAAATGTACCACAATTTTTTTTATCACTTCATCAGTTGAGGGACATCTGGGTTCTTTCCAGTTTCTAGCTATTACAAATAAGGCTGCTATGGACATAGATGAAGATATGTCCTTTTGGTTTGGTGAGGAATCATTTGGGTAGATACCCAGAAGTGGTATATCTGGGTCTTGAGGCAGGGCTATTCCAAGTATTCTAAGATATCACCAAACTGATTTCCATAGCAGTTGCACAAGTTTGCACTCCCACCAGAAATGGAGGAGTGTTCCCCTTTTTCCATAACCTCACCAGATTGTGCTGTCATTGGAGTTTTTGATCTTAGCCATTCTGACAGTTGTGAGATGGAATCTCAGAGTTGTCTTGAGTTGCATTTCTCTGATGTTTAAGGATGTTGAGCATTTCTTCAAATATCTCACTGCCATTAGATATTCCTCCTTTGTGAATTCTTAGTTTAGCTCTGTTTCCCATGTTTTGATTGGATTAATTGTTTTCTTGGAGTTTATTTTCTTGAGTTCTTTATAAATTATGGATATTAGCCCTCTGTTGGAAGTGGGGTTTGTAAAGATCTTTTCCCAATCCGAGCATTCCTGTTATTGCAGAAGATCCTATTGAACAGATTTGTGAGTAGTTTTTCTAAACTTTGAGCCTATATTCTTAATTCACTCTTTAACTTACTGTTGACACCCCCATCAAACACCAAAAGGTAAAACTGTTAATCAATAAATGGTCTAATGAACTGCACAGCATTCTCAAAGGAGACAACAGATGGCAAATGAATATTTTAAAAGGTGTTCAACATCATTAAACATCAAGGAAAGGCATTTTTAAAAAATTGAAAATAGATTCTTCTCTCATATAATGCATCCTGACCACCGTTACACTTCCCTCTACTCTTCCTAGCTTCCTCTGACCTCTCCTCTCCCCCAGAACCATTCCCCCTCTGTTTCCCTTAAGAAAAGAGCAAGCCTCCAAAGACAACCACCAAAACAAGATAAAACAACCAAGGCAAAGGCCTGCATATCAAGGCTGGACAAGTCAACCTGATGGGAGGAAAAGAGTCCCGAGAACAGGCAAGAGAGTCAGAGACACACCTGCTCCCACTCTTAGGAGTCCCACAAAAACACCAAGCTAACAGCCATAACATATATGCACAGTAACTGATGCAGACCCTCAAAGGCCCTGTGCTTGCTTCTTCAGTCTCTGTGAACCATGCTTACTTGATTCAGTGGGCTGTGTTCTCCTGAAATCCTTCATGCCCTCTGGCTCCTACAATAATGAAAGTCAAATTAAAATAATATTTAGATTCTATCTTATCTCAGTTAAATTGGTTATTAGCCAAAACAACAATAGCAACAACAACAATTGTTGACCAGGACCCATGGAAAAGTCTTAAAAAAACTCCTTATTCATTCCTGCGAGGAGCGTAAACCAGTGTAGCCACTGTGGAAATCAGTATGTCTGTTTCTTAAAATTATGACCACTATCTGACCTAGTCATAACACTCTTCTCTTGAACATATATCCAAAGGAATTTATATTCTACCCCAGAATGTTTATTACTACTCCATTCACACTGTCTAGGAAGTGGAATCAATTTGGAAATACATTAGTAGGTGAAAGTGTGCATGTGCATGAACAATGGAATTTTATTCATCTGTAAGGAAACATAAAATTTTGAGGAAGGCATATGGATCTGGGAATTATTATATTAACTCAGGTAACTGATACTCAAAAGGATAAATACTGCATGGTCTCTAACATACTGGATCCCCACTTTTAATTTTTATATATGTGTTTTTCTATAGTGAACGTGGATATAGGTTATTGTATTAGTTGCTTTTATGTAGCTGTGATAAAACCCTATGACCAAGCAATTTACAGAAGAAAGAATTTATTTTGACTTATATGTGCAGACAGCTAATCATCTATTATGGCAAGGAGGCATGGCAGCAAGCCATAGGTATTATGGAAAGAGCAGGAAGCTAAGAGATCACATCCTAAATCACAAGTACAAAACAGAATGAACTCAAAGTGGGACTAGGTTATGATTTCCCAAAGTCTGTCCCCAGAGCCCAGTGGCACACTTCCTGGTGCAAGACTGAACCTCCTAAGCCTCCTCAAACAATGTCATCAAAAGGAGACCAAGTGTTCAAATACTTAAGCCTATGGGGGACATTCTCATTCAAACCACAACTCCTGTGAAACTAGAGAGTGGACAAGAGCATGGTGGAAAGGGGCCTATAGCAAGTCAGGGAGGGAAGGAGAACATGTAATATGAATGCAGAAAGGGGACAACAGAGAGTGGTAGGGTATGGGGATGGAGAATAGGGGAATAAGGAGGAGGGAAAGGAAGAAGATCAACAAAACTAAATTATACATGAAAATGACATAATGAAACCTATCACTTTGTATACTGGTTGAACAAAGAAACACTGGCCCCCTCCAAATCCAATGATATCTACCTAGATATGGATGGATAAGAGGAGATAAGCAGTGTGGGTTAGTACAGCATTTTAATGGATTCTCTATCAATATATTGCTGAAATTTATTAAAATATGCTATTTCAATTTTTTTCAATTCAGTGAGTTAGGCTAACTTAAATTTTGTTGTAGGAAAATAAGGTAGTATTAATTGAGGACAGTATAACTCAATAATAATAATATCATGTTAGTTTCTCAGGAGATACCAATCGCAGCCTGTTTGCAGTTCAGGCCCTCAGTTCCAATTTGCAGATCCCTCTTGGCAACTTTGCAGCTTAATGAGATGGCATAGACATGGTTACCTGTCTCGTTTCTTTTCAGGTTTCTCCAAGAGACTCTTTAGCTTAGTTTTTCACTTTCAAATGGGCTACAAAAATGTGTACTCATCAGATGAATGTCTCTTTACTCTGGGTACAATATTGCTAAAGCAAGGACACTAATTATATTGCTATGTGATATAGGGACCAGGGTAATGTTTAACTTCCAAGAGATTGGTTCCTCTGATTTCAAATGAAAATGGAGTCTTGCTTCTACTAGGAAACTTCAGCTATTACAGTAGTGATCTTACATACCCTGTTTCCTATAAGCATCAGCATTTAGCCAAAATGTTTACCAAGTATTTATTTTTTTTGTATACATGTATGCAAGTGCATGTTTACATGTGTGCATATGTGCATGTAGAGGCACACAAACATATCACAGGCATCAGGTATCTTTGTTTATTGCTCTTTACTTTATACATTGAGAAAGGGTCTTTGCAGAACCCAGAGCTCTTTTTTCAGCTGGATCAGATAGCTAGCTGGATTGGGGGATTCCAGGTCTGCCTCTACACACTGGAATTATAAGTGGGCCACTATGTGAGTAGTGGTTGCATGGCAAACACCTCACTCTCTGAGCTAGATTTATCACTTGCCTCATACCAACTGTTAATATTAAATTATAGGGCATCTAATTTCCCCTAATTTGTATAGGAGAATCACACAGAATATTGGACTTTATGGGATTATATTATGAAAGTCTATCTTACTATCTATCTATCTATCTATCTATCTATCTATCTATCTATCTATCTGTCTATCTATCTACCTATCATCTATTTATCATCTATCTACCTATCATCTATCTATTCATCTATCTACCTATCTATCAATCATCTATATATTTATTTTTCCCATTGATACTCTCCTTCCTCTAGCTTTTCAAAGTGCATCTTTTAGGCATAATTTCCTTTTTCTGCTTCTCTGTCTCAGTGTTCTAACAAGGACAATGAAGAGATCATGTGAGTAGAATCTTCTCTTGGAAGCTTCAAAATGTTTCCTAAGAATCATTATCTTTTCCATGCATTGTGATTATGGCCATGTGTAGACTCACATTAGTTGAATGCTAGGCCATTCCTGAATGTTTACCAAACACTGACTTGTTTGGTGCCAATGAATTATGCTCATGTGAAAACTAGTTGTTCTTTTGTCTTGGGCTACTTCTGGTTCTCTACATGGTTTGACTTTGGTACATGGGAGATTTTATTCAGACTGGACATAAGTGGTCCAGATTCAGGACAAAGGCAGTCTGTGGAATTTGCATTTTGTTCAATGCCAAAAACTAGTTTTTTTCTTAGCAAGCAATTGTTTTGAAATGTTTAGACAAATGGTTCTTTGTAGTTGTTTTGACCCATATATGTGGTTTCTCTTTCAATGCTTTCAGTTACTGGCATACATCTCTAACTCAGAAGCACTAAACAGAAAAATCCCAGAAACAAGCAATTTGTAACTTTTGTGTTTGAGACAGGGTCTCACCATGCAGCCATGGAAGATTCTATGTAGACTAGACTGGCCTTGAATTCACAGAGATCTACCTGCCTCTGCTTCCTTAATGCAGGGATTTCAAGTATGAATCTCTGCACCTGGCTTTCTTACCTGGCTTCTCTGGTGTTGAAATTTAGGTTACAGTACTTGTAAGGCAAGCACTGTACTGACTGAATCATCCTACCAGACCTGCAACATGGTCTTGTCCTGGTGCTACTAGATTATTATTGTTGTTAATCTCTTATCATAACTAAATTATAAAGCAAACTTTTTGAAAGATTTATTTACCTTTATGTATATGGGCTTTTTTCCCTCATGCATGTCTGTGTATCACATGCATACCTAGTATATACAGAGTCCAAAAAAGGCCATTGTATCCTCCTGGAACTGGAATTATAATTGGTTTCAGCCTACATGTAGGTACTTGGAACTGAACGCAGCTCCTCTGGAAGAGCAGCCAGTGAACTTCACCACTGAACCTTATCTCCAGCTCTTATAAATCAAACCTTACCCACAGGTAACCAGGCATATAATTGCACACCTATAACTTCAGTGCTTTGGAGGCTGAGGCATCAGAAACCTGAGCCCAGCCTTGAATACATAGGGATATTTCTTTTCAACCAACCAATTGCCCTTCATCACAGGTATATATGTGTATAAATGAAAAACCCAGTTTAGTGTTTGGCAGCACTGGCAGTTTCAAACATTAGAACATTATCTTGGGAAATATACCCATGCATGCTGGGGAGTTATTCTCCATGTTTAGAGCTCCAGCACGAAGTATTTTGGTTTGTACTTGAGAACTTTAAGGGACAAAGTGCCTTACTTGACCCTAAACTACTTGTTTTGATTTTGATAGCTGGTAGATTCAGGTGAAGAATTATATTCTTATTGCTTGCTGATTCTGGTAGTCGACTTTGCATTACTGCAGTGAAATATTGAGGCAATTAACGTATAAGGAGAAAAGGTTTATTTATGTCATAGTTCTGGAGGTTTCTGTCCAAGATTAGATGATCTCATTACTTCAGGCCTCTGGCGAGGGTGCCAGATGGCAAGAGTGGGAGCGTGTGCCCATGCAAACTGCTCACAGCATGCACTACAAAGCAGATTGACAGGACTGATGAAACAGGGGAATGACCAAAGGGACCCTGATAAATTCTTACTTCTAAAGGTCCACAGCACTTCCCAGGGTTAACACCTTAGAAGCAAGGCTTTAGAGTGCTGTCTTTTGGGGGACAGTAAGCATACTCAAACCATAGCACTGACTGACAGGGGCAAACCAAAAGATGAACTGCTGTTCTGAGTGGTACGAGGGATATACGATGCTCTTTGGTTCATCAAAGATATTTTTCCACTGGTGAAGATGTAGATCATGGGACTCTGTCACCAAAGCTAACAGTCTCACCTTGGAAATGAAAACAACAACAACAACAATAACAAAACAAACAAAAAAAATCCCCAAACAAACTAGTTTTCCTGCAAAGATACAATTCCTCATGGATGCCTATAAATGTAATTTATTGTGCATAAAAATATAGTGACTAAATGTGGTGGAACACAGCCATAATTCTAGCATGTAGGAGGTTGAGGCAAGAGGATTATGAGTTAGAATTCAGCCAGGGCTGTGCAGTGAGTTTAAGGCCAGCATGTGTTCCAAGAGTAAGACCAGATAGCAACCAAACAAAATACAAAAACATGGAGCATGAGGGAGGGCAAGGAGGAGGGGAATGGTTAGTGTAATGAAACATAGGTGTGACATGCCATGTTGGAACTCAGTACTTGCAGTTTATCTACAAAAGATTCTGTATTAAACATTTTATCTACTTCTCTCATTGTCTGATCTGTCAATTAGTCCCCAAATGCAGAAACTAACAGCAGTGATATTAATTAAATTAGTTAAACTATTGAAACATAACTTAAATTAGTAAAACATTATCATTTTATGTGTGCAGACATTTTACCTGCATGCATGTATGTACACCACATGTATTCAGTGCCCATGGAGGTTAGAAGGGGGTATCAGATACCCAGCAACTGGGTCTATGAGTGGCAAGCCATGATGTGGGCATTAGGAACCAAACCATCTCTCCATATCCAAGCTATATTTTAAATCTTAAAAATGAGATGAAAATAATATTTTAATTATTTTGAGAGGTATTTATCAGTTAGAGCTGTTGTAACAACATCACAAGCTGGGTGGCTAAAATGAAAAGACATAATTGCTTCTTAGTTATGGTTTATAAGACTGAGGAGATACCTGAATGGTTACTTTCTGATAGGGCCTCTCTGCTTGGTTCTCACTGTGTTGTGACATGCTCTGTGTCCATCTCTAGTTCCTCTTCTCTTCATAGGGGATTATTTGTCCCATTATATAATATACTTAGTTAATTTCTTAAGAAATTTTAATCAAATATAGCAATGTTAGGGATTAAGATATGAATATTTGCTATATGCCAATCACTGTTTTAGGTGTTGAGTGGTACAATAGCAAAAAAAAATGCATAAACATTTTTACTTTAGCGGTTTTAGTATTGTCAGTGGTTGACAGTAGAGAAAATGCTAAGCAGTCAATCAAAAGACTGCAACCAAGTAAGAAGCCCTATCATAATAAACCAATCAAACCACAGTCTGTGCTTCCCTAGATGACTTATAGAGGGTGAGGAGGAGAGGGGAGTTGGTATGTTGTAGCAGAAGAAGTCCATTTGTGAATTTAAAGGTTTATAAAATTTTAAATCATTTTAAAATTCAAAATTTAAAAATCACCAATTTAAAAAGGATATATAGAGTAAAAAATCTCTATAGGTTTTATGATTATTTTGGATGATTCAAAAAATCCCAAGCAGGTTTATAATTAGTTTAATAATTTTAAAGCCAGATTATATATTTTCTGAACATAGATATAAAATTTTACTTAAGGGCTTTGTTATCAGCTCTTTTATAATGAATGTCATGAGAATTACATTATCCTATATATTATACTATGTGTTACATATCATACTTATATTATAGTATGACCTGAAATGACAATTATTGGCTGGAGAGGTGGCTCAGAGGTTAAGAGCACTGGCTGTTCTTCCAAAGGTTCTGAGTTCAATTCCCAGCAACCACATGGTGGCTCACAGCCATCTACATTGAGATCTGCTGCCTGGGCATATATGTAGAGCAAATACTGCATACATAATAAATAAACAAACAAACAAACAAACAAATAAATAAATAAATAAATAAATTTTTGAAATGACAATTATTGTGTTTCTCTCCTTCAGTTATACATTCTTTTTGTTTAAATTATTTATTTTTATACCTCTCAGTCTAAAATGGAAGAGGCCTATAAATTCATGCCACTCAATATTTTCCAACTTCAAAACCAAGTATAGAAAACGTCACTAGAAAAAAGTTTTTTCATTCTTGTCTTTAGATAACCAATCAACTGCTATCAAAAATCAATCTTTTTATGCATATTTATTGTACTAATATATGTCAAATTTAAAGTTCAGAAAGACATAAAACAGTCCTTGCCTTAACTAAGATGCAAGGGAGAAATACAGTCTCAAATATTTTTACAAAAAAAGATCATGCAATATATAGCTTTTAAGCAGAAAGATTGACCCTATTTTCCTGAGGAAGTCATCGGAAGGCTTCCTAAAGGACCTACTATAAGTTTTAAAAAGAGTACTATCAATCTGAATATTTCAGTGTTAGCTGGCAGGGCCTTTTGATGAGCTGAAGTACTTAATCACTGCCACATTGTTATATACTTTCTGTGAGGAAAGTTTCTTTTTAGGTCTCAGAAATTATTTTAGTCTGTTTTGTGCTGCTATAATGGAATCCTTGAGAATAAATATATAACAGAAATGTACTTGGCTTATGATCTAGAGGCTGAGAAGTTCAAGGACATGCTGGTGGTGTGTGGTGATGAGCTTCTTACTGCATTGTCTCATGGCAGAAGTAAGAAGACTAAACATGTGCAAAAGAGATAGAAGGAGAGAGAGAGAGAGAGAGAGAGAGAGAGAGAGAGAGAGAGAGAGAACCTTACTTTTAGAGCAGGTTCATTCTCATAAGTCACTCACTCCCAAGATAAGCAAGGATTATGTAAGCAGTTTAATTGACGATTTAATTCATTATGGCGTAGCCCTCATGACCTAACCCCCTCTTGAAAGCCCACTGGATGCCACTGCTTATTGCTGTCACACTGGTAGGTAAAGTCCAATGTATATTTATGAGGGTACAAATCACAGCAGAGACAAACCAGACATTGTGTTCATTATTTATTTACCAGGAGTCCTTGGTTATTTTAAAGGAGAGCTAAAAGACTTACTTTTAGCCATCAAGGGATGATCTTTCCATCAAAGGAAAAGTCCAGGTGAATGGCTGTCCAGATGAATTGGCACCTGTCCTTTCAACTCCTCCTTTGTGCTTCTCTCACAGTATGACTAAACACCAAGAAGAAGGACCTGTGTAGGAACTGTGGAAGAGGAAGGACAGAACCCCTTTCCTCTTCATCCCAGTACAGTTTCTGTGGCTCAGTGTTGTTAAGGCCTTGGCTCTGAGGATTCATATTACAGGTCAGGTGAGAGGATAGTAAGTACTTAGAGATACAAGAACTGTTTAATGCCCTGACTGCCACTCCTCTCTCCTGTGCTCCGTGAATACTAAATTTATCACTTTTCCCTTCCTTGCTGAGCTTGGATAGGATCTTATTGTCCCTCTCAACACATTGCTTTGGGTAACCATTAGTAATCAACCAGGAACTGGCATACGAGTTGACATAGTTTGCCTTCTTTTGTCCTAGAATTTTGAGACAAGTGTTAACCATGTACTTGATCCCATAATTTTACATTTTACTCCCTCCTCTTGCTTATGAGGGTGGAGAACAGACAGGCTTCCCCAAAGGCTTTGACGAAACATGGATCTACTTGATGGTAGGTCCCATCAAAGACTAGACGAAGTTTCATGCTTGTTGACTTAAAGAAGATCCAACAGATGTGAGGAACAATTAGTAGAGTTAAGGAAATTGCATAGAACGAAAAAAAAAAACTAAGTTACTTTGTGTTCTCAGGCATATGTATGTATTGAAAGACATTGTATGTGGTTATTAAATTTGATTTGCTTCCTTGTTATGTTCACATATTTCTAAAGTTCCTAAATCCTATTTGGCTTTGTGATTCTCAGATCCTCCAGGACATTGTCCTATGACATTGTGCCTATCTTGTGTGAAGATTCCTCCTTAAATCTGTTTGGTGTGTATCTTATGCACTTTATGGTATACCATTTCGTGCTATTGGAATGTTTTTCATTTCCAGAGAATCCTCTCTTTCCCAAGACAATGGAATAATTCCTCTCACTGTTGGTTTGTGGTTAATGAAAGCTAGACTTCAAAATGTTAAGAAAGAAGACATGGAAAGACTAAGATATGTTATTTTTGGTTACATAAGATAGGATTTTCCCAATTGTGTACCAAGAGGAGGTTTTAATATAAGGAGAAAAGATTAGGAAAAAACCTGAGGCAGGTAGATTTTTAATATTATTAGACTTCATAAAACAAAATTAGTGATTTCTATCATTTATCGGACATTTATTATGTGCTGGGCTCTGTGCTGGAAGTTTTTGACATGCACCGTTTTCTTAAACTTCATAAAGAAGTCTATGAAGGAGGATCCAAGATGGCGCCGACCATAGAGCAGTGCATCTGAGTAGTAAGTGAATGAGATTAGTCACTGTGGAATGAATGTGAGGTCCCCTAGCCTACAGTGAAACACAGACGGTGTCTGAATTCCCACGGCGAACATTGAGACCCGTCACCAGGTAAAACAGCACACGCAGTTCCTGGGAATACCACCCTGAGATCAGCCAGCTCCATCACTGGTCTGGAGAGGAGCTCTGGCTAGAGATCTAGCCCAGGAGCAGATCCAGCCCATGGCTCCAGCCACAGACCAGCGGCCCCACCTGTCTGCCTGATATCCAGCCTGCACTCGGACCTGTACACCCAAGAGGGAAAAACAGCCACAGCACAAGAGCAAAGGTAAGTGAGATTATTTTTTCCGGAGTTTCCAACTTGGTGGCACAGTGTGCACTGTAGAGTGGAGAGGCAGAGACCTAACCCAGTCACAGCAAAGCAATTAGGAGCCAAGACTGCCTGCAAACAGAGCCCGCAACTGTGTGTTCTCCACAAATACTGGGGCGGGTGGGTCACTCACCCTAGCACCCAAGCATCTGAGGCAGTCAGCAACAGGCACACTGAGGCCAGCATCTGTTGTGGGTGGAGCTCCCTGTCTGCATAGTCAGCCTAGCTGGGGAGCCAGAACAACTGGGTCAGTGAGAGGAGAACACAGACCCAACCACAGCTCTACCTGCTTTTCTGAGGAGACCTGTCAGCTCCCAGAGGCTAGCCCTCTCCCCACTCCAATCCCCTCTATATTGGTCCAATTGGGTCACAAGCAGTTAAAGAGAGCAGCAGCCACCCTCCTCTCTGAGAGCCAGTCAGTCTATTACAGGAACCTGCCTGCCATCTGGAGGTAAACACCAGGATCTCAGGATCAGCCAACCCCCAGGGCAGGGAGTTTTCCTGAGCACCAAGGTCAGGTAACAAAAGAAACAAACAGATAACACCTGGGTACATCAGATGACAAAAGGTCAGCACAAGAACATGGTAAAAAAACCCCAAAACAATAGGATGTCTCCAGATCCTAGCAATAATGCTACAGACAACTCTGGACAGCCGAACACAATTGAAGCAAAGGAAAATGACCTTAATCCTATGCTTATATTAATAATAGAAGGCCTAAGGGAGGAAATCAAATACCTCAGAGAGCAACAACAAAATACTGCAAAGGAGGTGATGGAAATGAATAAAGTGCTTAAAGGAATGGAAGACCTGAAAAGGGAAGTTGAAGCAATGAAGAAAATCCAATCCAAGACATCCATAGAACTGGAAAACCTTAAGAAAAGAATCGGAACTACAGACACTAGCATCACCAACAGAATACAAGAGATGGAAGAGAGAATTTCAGGCTCAGAGAATAAAATTGAAGAAATTGATACATCTGTCAAAGAAAATGCCAAATATAAAAAAGTCCTGACACAAAACCTTCAGGAAATCAAGGACACAATGGAAAGAAGAAATTTCAGATTAATAAGAATAGGAGAAAGAGAAGAGTCCCACCTCCATGGACCAGAAAATATCTTAAACAAAATCATTGACGAGAATTCCCCAAATCTAAAAAAAAAGAGATGCCTATAACTGTACAAGAAGCTTACAGAACTCCAAATAGATTAGACCAGAAAGGAAAATCTTTCCGCCACATAATAATCAAAACACTAAATGTACAGAACAAAGAAACAATATTAAAAGCTGCTAGGGAAAAGGGTCAAGTAACATATAATGGCAAACCTATCAGAATCACACCTGACTTTTCTTCAGAGACTCTAAAAGCCAGAAGGGCCTGGACAGACATCTTGCAGACCCTAAAAAAACCACAAATGCCAGGCCAGACTACTATTCCCTGCAAAATTGTCAATCAACATAGATGGAGAAAAGAAGATATTCCATGACAAAGCTAAATTCAAACAATATCTATACACAAATCCAGCTCTACAGAAGATGTTGGAAGGAAAACTTCAACCCAAAGAGGTTAACTACACACAAGAAAGCACAGGAAGCAAATAGCATGCCTGCAGCAAAACCAAAAGAAGAGAAGCTCACTCACACACTATTTCCACCAACATCAAGATGGCAGGAAGTAACAATCACTGGTCATTAATATCTCTCAACATCAATGGACTCAATTCCCCAATAAAAAGGTACAGGCTAGCAGAATGGATGCGAAAACAGAATCCCACATTCTGCTGCTTACAAGAAACACACCTCAGCAAAAAAGATAGACATTATCTCCAAGTAAAGGGCTGGAAAAAGATATACCAAGCAAATGGACCCAAGAAAAAAGCTGGAGTAGCAATTCTAGTATGCAACAAATTGGACTTTCAACCAACATTAATCAAAAGAGACGGGGAAGGACACTATATACTCATCAAAGAAAAAATCCACCAAGATGAAATTTCAATACTAAACATCTATGCCCCAAATGTAAGACCACCCACATTCATTAAAGAAACACTACTGAAGCTCAAATCCCACATTGAACCTCACACATTAATAGTGGGAGACTTCAACACACCACTCTCACCACTGGACAGATCAACAATGCAGAAACCAAACAGAGATATAATGAACCTCACAGATGTCATGAATCAAATGGACCTAATTGATATCTACAGAACATTTCACCCCAAAACAAAAGAATACATTTTCTTCTCGTCACCTCACAGAACCTTCTCCAAAACCAACCATATAGTCGGTCACAAAGCAAGCCTCAACAGATACAGGAAAATTGAAATCATTCCTTGTAACTTATCAGACCATCATGGAATAAAGCTAGGCTTCAACAATAACAAAAACAACAGAGTGCCTGCAAAAACATGGAAACTGAACAACTCTCTCCTCAATGACCTCTGGGTCAGGGAAGAAATCAAAAAAGAAATTAAAGTCTTCTTAGAACTCTTAGAACTCAATGAAAATGAAGGCACAACATACCCAAACTTTATGGGACACATTGAAAGCAGTGCTAAGAGGAAAGTTTATAGCACTAAGTGCCTTCAAAAAGAAACTGGAGAATTCCTATACTAGCCACCGAAAAGCACACCTGAAAGAGCTAGAACAAAAAGAAGCAAACACTCCCAAGAGGAGCAGACGAGAGGAAATTATCAAACTCATGGCTGAAATCAACAACTTAGAAACAAAAAGAACAATACAAAGAATCGACAAAACCAAGAGCTGGTTCTTTGAGAAAATCAACAAAGTAGACAAGCCCTCAGCTAAACTAACTAAAAGGCAGAGGGAAAATACCCAAATCAACAAAATCAGAAATGAAAAGGGGGAAATAACAACAGACATTGAGGAAATCCAAAGAATCGTTAGGTCCTACTTTAAAAGCTCCACAAAATCGGAAAATCTAAATGAAATGGACCATTTTCTTGATAGATTCCACCTACTAAGGTTAAATCAAGAACAGGTAAACAAATTGAACAGTCCTATAACCTTTAAGGAAATAGAAGAAGTCATTAGACGTCTTCCAACCAAAAAAAGCCCAGGCCCAGATGGTTTCAGCACAGAATTCTACCAGACATTCAAAGAAGAGCTAACACCAATATTCTTCAAACTCTTCCACAACATAGAAACAGAAGGAATACTGCCAAACACATTCTATGAGGCCACAGTTACCCTGATACCTAAACCTCACAAAGACCCAACGCAGAAAGAAAATTTCAGACCAATTTCCCTTATGAACATGGATGCAAAGATACTTAATAAAATACTTGCAAACCGGATCCAAGATCACATCAAAAGTATCATACACCATGATCAAGTAGGCTTCATCCCAGGGATGCAGGGGTGGTTCAACATTAGAAAATCCATCAATGTAATCCACCACATAAACAAGCTAAAAGAAAAGAACCACATGATCATCTCATTGGATGCTGAAAAAGCTTTTGACAAAATACAGCACCCTTTCATGATAAAAGTCTTAGAGAGATCAGGCATACAAGGACCATACTTAAAAATAATAACAGCAATTTACAGCAAGGAAATAGCCAATATCAAACTAAATGGAGAGAAACTTAAAGCATTTCCTCTAAAATCAGGGACAAGGCAAGGCTGCCCACTCTCTCCATATCTCTTCAACATAGTACTTGAAGTTTTAGCTAGAGCAATAAGACAACTAAAAGAGATCAAGGGGATACAAATGTGAAAGGAAGAAGTCAATGTATTCCTATTTGCAGATGATATGATAGTATACATCAGTGACCCCCAAAATTCCACCAGAGAACTTCTCTACAGTTGATATACTCCTTCAGCAAGGTGGCTGGATACAAAATCAATTCAAAAAAATCAGTAGCCCTTCTTTACACAAAAGATAAATGGGCTGAGAAAGAAATAAGGGAATCAACACCCTTCACAATAGCCACAAATAATATAAAATACCTGGGGGTAACTCTAACCAAGCAAGTGAAAGACCTGTATGATAAGAACTTTAAGTCCCTGAAGAAAGAAATTGAAGAAGATATCAGGAGATGGAAAGATCTCCCTTGTTCATGGATAGGTAGGATCAACAAAATAAAAATGGCAATCTTACCAAAAGCAATGTACAGATTCAATGCAATTCCTATCCAAATACCAACTTAATTTTTTACAGATCTGGAAAAAACAATTATCAACTTTATATGGAATAACAAAAGACCCAGAATAGCTAAATCAATCCTGTACAATAAAAAAAAATCTGGAGGTATCACCATCCCGGATTTCAGGCTGTACTACAAGGCAATATTAATAAAAACAGCATGGTACTGGTATAGAAACAGACCAGTTGACCAATGGAATCGAATTGAAGACCCAGAAATAAACCCACACACCTATGTTCACTTAATTTTTGATAAAGAAGCCAAAAACATACAGTGGAAAAAGGAAAGCATCTTCAATAAATGGCGCTGGTCTAACTGGATGTCAACATGTAGAAGAATGCAAATAGATCCATACTTATCACCCTGTACAAAACTTAAGTCTAAGTGGATCAAGGACCTCAACATAAATCCAGACACACTAACATTAATAGAAGGAAAGTGGGGAAAAGCCTTGAAATCATTGGCACTGGTAGCAACTTCCTGAATAGAACACCAATAGCTCAGGCACTAAAACAAACAATCAATAAATGGGACCTTATAAAATTGAAAAGCTTCTGTAAGGCAAAGGACACTGTCCTTAGAACAAAACGGCAGCCTACAGACTGGGAAAGGATCTTCACCAACCCAACATCTGACAGAGGGCTAATATCCAAACTATATAAAGAACTGAAGAAATTAAACACCAAAAAATCAAATAACCCCATCAATAAATGGGGTACAGAGCTAAACTGAGAATTCACAGAAGAGGAATCTCTAAAGGCTGGGAGGCATTTGAGGAAATGTTCAACATATTTGGTCATCAGGGAAATGCAACTTAAAACAACTCTGAGAATCATCTCACACCTGTCAGAATGGCTAAGATCAAAAACTCAAATGATAGCACATGCTGGCAAGGATGTGGAGAAAGGGGAACACTCCCCCATTGCTGGTGGGACTGCAAACTTGTACAACCACTTTGGAAATCAATCTGGAGATATCTTAGAAAATTGGGAATAAATCTACCCTAAGACCCAGCCATACCCCTCTTGGGCATATATCCAAAAGATATGAAACTAAACCACAAGGACATTGCCTCAACAATGTTCATAGCAGCTTTATTTGTAATAGCCAGAAACTGGAAACAACCCAGATGTCCTTCAACTGAAGAATGGATAAAAAAACTGTGGTACATTTACACAATGGAATACTACACAGCTATCAGAATTGAGGAAATCATGCAATTCGAAACCAAATGGATGGAACTAGAAAAGCTCATCCTAATTGAGCTTACGCAGTCCCAGAAAGATAAACATGGTGTGTATTCCCTTATAAATGGTATTAACCATACATCAGAGGATAACTATCCTACAACCCACACACCCAAATAGATAGGAACCTAGCATATCTATCCTAGGAAAAATTCTACCCACCAGTGAGTCATGGAATCTGCTGCAGGTTAGTGGAACACCACACCCTAGATGGTGTGCCTTATCAAGCTCTGTACAAGTGGAAGCTCTTGGCCCTCACATGACGCAAGATCTGAGGGAGTATCATATGTGAGGGCCCACCTCATCTGAGGAGGAGAGTACCAAGTAGAGGAACAAGGAGGGAGGGAGGGAGGGAGGAAAGGAGGGAGGGAAGGAGAGAGGAAAGGAGGGGCCAGGAGAGGAGGAGGGAGGAAACTATGTTCTAGAAGTAAATAATACTTTTTTAAGAATAGAGTTAATAAGCTTAAAAATATAATAAAAATACAATATAAAATTTTCAAACTATAATTTACCAAAGGTATAATTGCCTTACTGGCATGAAAGGAAAATGGCCTTAATTTCAGATTAGAATGTTAGACTGCAGGTGGCTACAGAGATTACACAAACTTGATAGCAGCTTAAAATTTTTTTTTGGTCTGTGGCTGCTTGGGCGGATCGCACGCGGTGCAGTGCAAGATGGCGGATGCAGAAGTAATTACTTTCCCAAGGAAGCATAAGAAGAAAAAAGACCCAGAAGCCATTACAAGAAGAAGATGTAGCTGAAATACAGCATGCTGAAGAATTTCTTATCAAGCCAGAATCCAAAGTGGCTCAATTGGACACTTCTCAGTGGCCCTTGTTACTAAAGAATTTTGATAAGCTAAATGTAAGGACAACACACTATACACCTATTCCTTGTGGTTCAAATCCATTGAAAAGGGAGAATGGGGACTATATCAGGACAGGTTTCATTAATCTTGACAAGCCCTCTAACCCCTCTTCCCATGAGGTGGTAGCCTGGATCTGACGAATACTTTGGGTAGAGAAGACAGGCCACAGTGGTACACTGGATCCCAAAGTGACTGGTTGTTTAATTGTGTGCATTGAACGAGCAACTCGTTTGGTGAAATCACAACAGAGTGCAGGCAAAGAGTATGTGGGAATTATCCAGCTGCACAATGCTATTGAAAGGGGTACTCAGCTTTCTAGGGCCCTAGAAACTCTGACAGATGCCCTTTTTCAGCGACCCCCACTTATTGCTGCAATGAAGAGGCAGCTTTGAGTGAGGACCATCTACGGGAGCAAAATGATAGAATATGATCCTGAAAGAAGATTAGGAGTCTTTTGGGTGAGCTGTGAAGCTGGCACCTATATTCGGACACTATGTGTACACCTTGGCTTGTTACTGGGAGTTGGTGGTCAGATGCAGGAACTTCGGAGGGTATGTTCTGGAGTCATGAGTGAAAAGGACCACATAGTGACCATGCATGATGTCCTCGATGCTCAGTGGCTGTATGATAACCATAAGGATGAGAGTTACTTGCGGCGTGTTGTTTACCCTTTGGAAAAGCTGTTGTCATCTCATAAACGTCTGGTTATGAAAGATAGTGCAGTGAATGCAATCTGCTATGGGGCCAAGATCATGCTTCCTGGTATTCTCCGATATGAGGATGGCATTGAGGTCAACCAAGAAATTGTGGTCATGACCACCAAGGGGGAAGCTATCTGCATGGCTATTGCACTGATGACTACAGCAGTGATCTCTACCTGTGGCCAAGATAAAGAGGGTGATCATGGAAAGAGACACTTATCCTCGAAAATGGGGCTTAGGACCAAAGGCAAGTCAAAAGAAGATGATGATCAAGCAGGGCCTTCTGGACAAGCATGGCAAACCCACAGACAACACCCCTGTCACCTGGAAACAGGATTACATTGACTATAGGTTTTTCTCTGGCAAGAAAGTACTGGTTGCTGAAGCAGTACAAGCCCCTCAGTTACCTGCTGAAGAAGTAAAAGTCATAAAAAGGAAGTGGGAGAGTGAGAGTGACAGTGATGAGAAACCCCAAGCAGTTCTCCAGTTGAAGAAGGAAAAGAAGAAGAATAAGAAAGATAAGAAGCCCCAAACTGTGCTAAAAAGTGGGGCCAAGTTTAGAGATGGGGACAGTGACACCACCAAAAAGAAGAAGAAGAAGAAGAAGAAGAAGAAGAAGAAGAAGAAGAAGAAGAAGAAGAAGAA
>CAJQZJ010032121.1:1762665-1801833 GCA_907164525.1 Lophiomys imhausi
AAGAAGAAGAAGAAGAAGAAGAAGAAGAAGAAGAAGAAGAAGAAGAAAGTAAAAGTGGTGGAAGAGAAGTCTGAATAGTAAAAGCCACTTCTTGAAGCATTATATCTAGCTGGGAGGAGAAATGAAAGCCTTATTGAGAAAACTTTTTGTTGAGGGAGTAGAACAGAGGCGAGTGTGCTGGTACACTTCAGCTGCCACTTGTGACCTCAGTGGTTAGCTGGTGTGGTCATCTTATCCCATCCTGTCCTGTTTTAAGGATATGAGAGATGAAAGCAGATTTTTGTCACCAAACGCTCTGCTTGCATGAGTGAGGAAGCCGCACCTTTAGGCGTGGTACCGCCTAGTAACTGTCTGCAGCTGTACACTAATGGCCATTTCAAACAACACCATAGATAGTCCTCTCCTAGTTTGCTTTTTTAAAAAAATGTTTGTAAAAATTAAAACTGCTAAATAAAATGGTATGGAGCCTTCCTTCTGTGAGTAAAAGAAGAATGCAATTGAACCAGTTCCCAGGGGAAAGCTTATCTCCAGTGTCCAGTGCGGACTGCTCTGTTCTGGTATCAGGTATGGACCTTGCTAGCCTAGTGGTGCCCATGGTGTTTAGGCTAGTGTTGTGTACAACAGGATTTATCCAACTCTGGCTACTTGTGTTTGTGGTGAAAGTCAAAACATTCCTATGTCCTCCTGTTTTAATGTTTGTTTTCTTTGGAAGAATGAAATTGTTCATAGCTGAGAGAATATAATTTGTAGCTTTTTAAAAGTATTCCTGTTAGGTTTACTAATTGATAATAATCTTGGACTGGAAGAGCAAAAATTAAAATATTTTTATTAAAATATGGGGATCACTATGTCAAAAAAAGTTATTTATTTATTTATTTATTTTTGTAGAGGTATAGGCTATTTCCATGGTTTGGCATTAAAAAGCAACAGGTTTAAAACACTGTAAATAAATTAAAGGTGACAGCTGTTCAACCTGGTTTTACAAACCTCCAAGAGTTGAAAAAACTTAGAGCTAAGGTAAAATAATGCATGGTGGTAGCCCATGCCTTTACCTCCAGCAGAGACAGGAGGATCACTATAGAGTTAGTTGTCTTATAAATTCTAGAGTTACAAGAAACAGGGTGGTGATGGTGCACACCCTTAGTCACCTCATTGGGGAAGAATACACCCTTAATCCCAACACACTAGAGACAGAAACAGGCAGATCTCAGAGCTCAAGGCCACCTGATACAAAACAAACTCTAAACAGAGAAAAACTTTGATCCAGGGGTGGAGGAGCACATCTTTAATCCCATCAGTTGGGAACCACATGTCTTTGATCCCAAAACTTAGAATGCAGAGACAGGCACATAGGATTTGGAAGGATTTAAGTTTAAAAGCCACTTACAAAAGGCAAGCTGCAATGCAAACAAATTGTCCTTTGAGATCTCAAAATATATACACTAAAGGTTTGTTTAGCTCCAAAATATCAAAATAATTTCTTCTTTAATCCGGATTGAAAGGTAATACTTTATATATTGTCAAAAAACCAAATTTGCTCCAGGAAAAATATTACCTGACCCCCTACCCTCCCCTCCAAAAAAAAGGTAATTGTCCCAGAGTTAGGATTAGGGCAGGGCTCTGTTCTTATCTTTCCAGGAGATTTAAAGCATCCATTCAAGGAATCCAGGGACAACTGGACAACGGAAACCTCAGCAGAAAACAGATCAGACACCAAAGAAGATGAGTGGCCCAGATGATCCAGCCTTACAGACTTCCTCAATAGCAGTTTCCTCAAAAGTCTACAACCACAACAACTCAAAATCGCTAAAATTGTTCAGCTCCACAGACTACTCCAGCCAGATCTTCAGTAAAGCTCTGAAGATCAGCTTCTGTCTATGAACTTCTTAGGACATCTAAACAGCTGAGCACAAAAGGACTGAACATCAAATGATTCTATTAACATTTTTAACCATTTTTTCATTCTTATTTGGGCCCCAAACAGGTTTACTACGTCCCAAATCAGCAGGAAGTCATTTTAAGAGAACAACGTCCCATCCCCAGAAGGTGAGGAGGGTGTTCCCCCCCCTTTAGTCATTTGATAGATAATAGAAAATTTTGTTATTTAGGGGAAAAGACTACAAGCTGTTAAATGGTCTTGTTAAATGGGTTTTGGAGGTTAGACCCAGGGACTTCTCTCTTTTTCTTTTCTGTATCCTTCTTTCTTTCCTATGTAGGAGTGAACAGACTTGAGAAAAATGGGACATAGACATAGTATAGGAAAGATCAAGAAAAAAGGACAAATTATTGAATATGGCCTTATACCTTTGTATACTGATACAAAATTAATATTATATTTGGCTAAATTGGTATTGATCATTGTATATTAATGCAAAATTAAGATTGTATAGGGCTACATCGGTATTGATCTTTGTATATTGATACAAAATTAAGATTATATTTGGCCACAATGGTATTGACCCTTGTATACTGATTTAAAATTAAGATTGTATTGGGCTACATTGGCATTAATCTTTGTATATTGATACAAAATTAAGGGTAACGCTTCTTAAAGGTATTGTTCCTAGTAATGCTTAAAAATGAAATGTCAAGTTTTGGCCTCTTGCTACCAACCGTCATAAACTGTTTAGGATAATTAAGAAATGGAAACTAATAGTCATGAAAACGTGTCATTTTGTTAGTTACTATGACAGTCTATCACAGTTATTTTCTAAGCTACTCAGAAATCAAGTTGCTAAGAGAAAAGCAATTTTTGCTTATCTAAATATAAGAGATAGATAGGGCATCTTCAAAAACCTCAAGAGATCTGCAGAATATGGCATTCAAAGATGTTTTCTTAAATTAAGGTTTTTGATATTGAGACATGTCAGCTTCTGACAGCACCCCTTATTCTACTCCAAGTAGAAGATGAGCATCGAAGAATCTCCAGTGGGATGTGATTGAATTGGTGGTAAGCCTTTCTCTTGGCAAGAAAAACCCCTTGCTTCAACTGTAGACAGACTTCTGTCCAAAAAGGACAAAACGTGGAAGTAGATAAGTCGACAGCCTAGCTCTGCCAAGACAGGATAAGTAAGTCCTTCATAACCCCTGCTCTACAATCAATGTCTGTCAGAGAAACGGGGCCAAATGGCTGAAGATTGATGCTGTAATGTATGGAGAGAAAATGGGAACTGTCCAGGCAGCCACTGGTATGTCATTTCTTAGTTTTGGAAGCTGCAGGCCCTGCACTTCCTATATAATCAGATATATTTATCCCTCTCAGGTCTCTGAGGTGGTTGAAGAGTAGATAGCTACAGTCTCACAGTTAAATTTTGAGTTGTTTAGAAATCAAGAGGGTGTTCTGGATCTAAGAAGATATTTTTAAAATTGTGAGGCAAGTTAGTATGAAAGATGAGTTAGATATAGAACTTTAAACTCCTGGAGATGGTTAGATAGTAGAATGTTAAAGTCAGGTGTGAAATACATATGGACTGGACATTGGGAATGTATGCTAAGCCATATAACTCTTATAATTGTGGCCTATTTATTTCTGTTGTTTTGTATGTATTTATAGTTATAAGAAAAAGAACCATTTTTTGGACTGAAAGGGAGAGCTGTTGGGGGGAAAAAGAAATACCTTAAACTAAAAAAAAAAAAAGAAAGGAAGAGGATGGGGGGTCGAGGGGGAGGAGAGTGGAAGGGTGGGACTGGAGGGGGGAGTAGGGAGGGGATTGTGATTGAGATGTAACTTGAAGAAATAAAAAGTAAATTATTAAAAAAAGAAGTCTATGAAGGAAGCATGATTTCATTTCCATTTTTTTTTTAAAGATGAGAAAGCAGAGGCCCAAGGACTTTAGATAATCTGCTCAAAATTTGCAACCAATAAATGGGTGAGTTCAAAATCAAACTGAGGTCTGTCTAAATCTAGTGCTAAGCTATAATGAAGAGATTTTCTTTTAAATTTTAGGACTTCCCTAAGCTTTTACTATCTATATATGCATTGAAAATACCAAAGAGGAAGATAGCAGAAATAGCATTTTCCAAATATACTTTCAGAAGCTATATTTACCCCTCAAACTCTCTTCCAAGACTACTATTTTATGAACTATGTCTTGGGATAAGAAGGAATCAGTTTTTTTATGGTACTAAAGCTTTCTCTTTATTAACAATAGCTTTTATAGCTATTGTGCCACTTAATTCTCATAAGCTTGGCACAAAGTACATTAGGTATTATTATATTTATTTTGTAAAGGGGGAAAGTTCAATCACTTTCTCAAGCCTCACATTAAATCATGGAAGAGAGGGGAATGAAATATAATAAATGGCAAAAAAAATAAGAGACTATGAGATGGATTTTCATGCTGGTTATGAGAATGTGGTAAAGATTGTCTTTTGATAGCAATAATCCCCCTTAACTATCCTAAAAGTGAATGTGAGTATTACATCCAGGATTATTTCCATTTTTTAGAGTTATGTCATGATATTTAAGGATGTTCATGTTATAGAAGGGAACAGAGATTAGCAGGTTGGAAATATGCAGTATCGGGTGTGAAGGAATAGATAGAATATTCCTGCAAGCAACTGGAGAAACAAGGAAAAGGTCAACTCACGATAACAAAGCAGAAAAGCTTATATATAATAAACAGTTGCAAGGAATGTACAGTATAATGTGTTTTGTTTATGATATCAGATGATAATGAACTAAATGTATTAATTAAAACAACAGGCACTGGCAGGCAATGTTCTCATGATCACTTCAATGAATACAGAAATATCTTTGATAGAAAACAGTTATTAAAAACTAGGAACATACTTCAGCACAACAAAGACTATGCAAGGAACACATAGTCAACATTATCATACTATATAGGGAAAATTGAAAAAATATCCTCTATAATCAGAATTGGGGCCATGGTGTCTACTCTTTATTCATTTCTTTATTCATAGTGCTTGGCTACTTTGCCAGAGCAATAAGGAAGAGAAAGAAAAACAATGGATGAAATGCAGGACAAGAAGTCAAATAATCCTTACCTGCAGATGGTATGACTCTGTTTGAGGTAAGCCCACAACATGGAGATCCTTAAAGCCAAAAAGAAAGGACTGGGAAGGGTAGAAAGAGGGTACTGTGATGGAGATGTAACTTGAAGTAATAAATAAACATAAAAAAAGAAGATCTTTATTGCCAGCTGGCAGCTTCATGGGGACTTGCCAATTCATGCAGCTCTGAGCCTTACAAGCCTTTGTCTTTTATGCCCTTTGGCCATGAAGAGGGTGGCCAGGTGCTGCTGGAAAACATACCAGGTCAGCTGGTAGGTGTAAAAGACAGTTTCAGGCAGACTAAGGAGATCCTGAGGTTTTCTACAGAGAATGGTAGGTTCTGAGTTTTCCAGTTATACAGATCATTAGTTGAAAAGAGACATAAACCATGAAAGAGGAACAGACCATGAAAGAGATAGAAGTGGAAACTTTGGGTCTTGGCCCTCTGGGCCACCTCCCTTAGAGTGAGGATGGGGGTTTTTATTTACCCCAGGGAAATTCTTCCCAGACTCTTTATAGCCAGAGCCACCCTGAATGTGTGAAGGAAAAAGGGGGGTTGAGGTAGAAGAGAATATCTCTACCCCTCCTCCAGCACTGCCAAGGGGACTATTTCCCCCTCCCAAAGCATGACTAGGGGCCAAACAAGGCCATATGGAGGCAAAAAGTAAATTTCTTCTGGCAGGTCTTAGAGAACAGGCAGAGCTTTGGATTTCTCTACTCAACTTGGTTGAGCCAAGAGGATTTGGTTCCCCAAATACAGCAAGTGTCTTAAGCCAGGGTGGGTGAGTCCTGCACCAGAGAAAGCTATTGGTCAACATAAGGAAACTGGTTAGGGTGGTTGGGTCCAGATGCCTCTAACTGTCTAGGGGTCCAGAGATCCTTCACTGGGCCACACAGCTCCAAAACAGGACCAATCAATTTCACAGAAGGTCTGTAGTTTTCTAGGCAAGAGACAGACAAAATTATCTTCATCTGGAAAATCCTCCTTCAAGTGTTTTAACATGTACTTTGATGGTGTCTTGGGACTGCTCACTCCCCTTTTCATTTGAGATCTGTTTCCCCAGTCAACAGAACTGACAGAAACACACACAGACACATAGATAGCCAACTGGTAAAGACAAACAAAGGCAACCATACACGGTCTTAAATCAGAGCTACGGTTCAGTGATGGCTCGTGTGGGTTCCAGATATTGGAGCGAGGGTTGCATAAAGTCTTCCCTAAGTGTTATATTCAGAAAAAGGCACCATAAACAGACTTATCACAGGAGGTGACAGATTCAGGTGACTTTCTGCAATTTCCAAGTTTAGGGTGGATGTATCAGGAGACTCTCAGGCATTAGGATTAGAGGTGGGAGAAGTTTGTGGGGCCTTTGATTGCCACATAATGTGCAACCTTTAGACTCATCTGTCTTCTGTGCTATTGGCCCAGAGGGGAATCCAAGACCTCTGGTGTCCAAGTATCTTAGTCTCCAAGAATATCCTTGGAGCCTCCAGAATGTTGTGAGGTAAGCCCACCAGAGACTACCACACAGACAGTCTTAAAACCAAACAGAAAATCTCTTATTGATGGCTGGCAGCTGCAGGGGAACTTGCCCAAATCATTCAGTTTTGAGCCTTATGGCTCTTTGTCTTTTCTGAAACAAACAAACAAACAAACAAACAAACAAACAAACAAACAAACAAAAAACCAAAAAAACCCACATCCTGGTTGTCACACTAGTTAACAAGGAGTGCAGGCTGGTACAACCACTATGGAAATCAGTCTGGTGATATCTTAGAAAACTTGGAATAGCTCTACCTCAAGACCCAGCCATACCACTTCTGGGTATACATCCAAATGATTCCTCACCAATAACAAGGAAGTTTCCTCATCTATGTTCATAGCAACCTTATTTGTAATAGCTAGAGACTGGAAACAACCCAAATGTCTCTCAACTGAGTAATGGCTAAAAAAAACTGTGGTATATCTACACAATGGAATACTACTCAGCCATCAGAAACAACGAAATCATGCAATTTACAGCCAAATGGATGGAACTAGAGAAGCTCATCCTGAGTGAGCTAACCGAGACTCAGAAGGATGCACATAGCATCTATTCACTTATAATCCTATTTTAGCCACATAGTACAGTATACCTATACTACAACCAATGAACCAACAGGAACATGAACATAGACTTTGTTTCCTGTCAATGAGACACTTTGCCCTAGTGGTGCTGCCTTGTAGGCCCCCAGTGTATGAGGAAGCTCTTGGCCCTCATATGACTGCTGAACTGGGGTGGGGGACTGTTATGTAGGGACACTGCACTCCAGAGGAGTGGGATGGAAGGGATAGGGGGTGGAGGGTGGGAGGGCAGGACTATGGAGGGGTGGAAAGAGGACACTGTGATGGAGATATAACTTGAAGTAATAAATAAATATTAAAAAACCCCAAGAAGCAGAACTACAGAAGCCAAGAAAAAAAAAAGAAAAAAAGAAAAAAAAAAAAAGAAGAAAGAATGCCAAACAAACAAGGTTAGTACATTTGGTGACTTTCCTGGAACTATGGGCTATGTCTTTGATGGATTAGGACTTTGTTCTCATTTTGGCAGGTGTTGGCCCATGTGCTGGGTTTTAAGGTCACAATGGTGCCTCTAACATGGCATCAGTTGTGCTAAGGTCTGGAGGCCTGTTCCATTTCTTTACTTAATAGCTCATGAAGTCTGATTTGGAAAACACCCAGGTCTGACAAACACTTGCAGCAAAAGCAGCAGGACAGAAGATCAACATGTGAAATCAGTATCCTTTCTATGTAGCCTTTATATATTTGCTGAACAAGAATTCATAGAAATAATACAATTTATAACAACTACCAAAATACATAGGAATAAATTTAAACAAAGAAGTGAAAGATTGCCACAGTGAAAACCACAAAACAGTGATGAAAGTAATTGAAGTAGACACAAAAAAGATGGAAGGACTTTCTGTGTTCATGGATTGAAAGAATTAATCTTATTAAAGCAGCTGTACTGCCCTAAGCCATTTGCAGGCGAATATAATCCCCATTGAATTACCAATAGCTTAATCACATTCTTCACAGAACCAGAAAGAACAATTGTAAAGTTCACATGGAAACACAAAAGATAGTCAAAGCAAGTAAATGAAAAGAACAAATACTAAAAGAATCAAAATTATTGATTTCAAATAACATAACTCCAGAGTCCCTTGCTAACCCTAAATAGTATCATTTGGGTATAGAAAGATGCACAGACCAGTGGACACAGAATAGAATACCGAGATGTGAATTCTCACACCAACAGCTACTTTATTCTAGACAAGCAAAGAAGATTCAATGCTGAAGCTTTTCAACAAATGATGCTGAGAAAACTAGTATACACATGCAGAAGGCAAAATGCACTCCTCTGTCTTTCTAGAACAATCATATCAAGATGTACCAAAGGCTCCAAGATTTAAATGTTAAGACCAAAAATACTGGTAGAAAACCTGGGGACAGGAAAATATTTATACAGGCCTTGGTTTTGTGGCTAGGACTTCCAAGTCACAAACAACTAAAAGATTAAGATTATGTTAAAAAAAAAACTGACAAGCTTCTGCAAAACAAAAGAAATAGCAGTTGAACAGATAACATATGGACTAGGAGAGCATGTCTTCCACTTTCATCTAAAAGAAGGTAAATATCCAAAATATACAAGGACTCAAAAAACAATTTAACTACACTCACACAGTCAGTCTAATATGCAGAGATATGGAGGAAGTTCTGATTTCTTCAAAAACAGGTTGTGTTGAATGAATATGTTTTTTGTTTTGGTCTCAAGTATGGAATATGGGAGTACTTTGTCCACCACTGAAAAACTCATGAGAGGGGCATGAAAAACATTCTGATGAAAGAGTGTGTGGTGTTTTGCTAGCTGGAAACTATCATGTGTGGGGAACATGCTTTTTGATGGAAAACATCCTTTGATGAATAGACTCCTTGGAGAGCATGTGATCTTTGACAACAGGAAAGTACGTTGTGTGGGTGTGTGGTGGGGGTGGGTGTGATATTGTCCAATTAGAAAACATCCTTGTGCAGATTTTGAGATATAAATAGAAACCCCAGAAACACAGAAGGGCTTTTGCTTGGTATCACTTCTCATAGCTGCTGCTAAAGTGACCTTGGCTGCTGAAGGTTGGGTTGAAGAGACCTCGGCCCCAATTGGGAGTGTTGTAAGTGTTGTTGCTGCCAATACCAGAGCAGCTGCCGATTCCCACTACAGAGCCTGGTAGCCCCTGGAGTACTGCTGCTGCTGCTGATTGCTGTGTTCCCATTGCTGATCGTGCCTGTTTTTGTGTATGCTTGGCTGAACTGCTGGAGTCCTGACAGATCACCCCAAGGGTTTATGTCTAAAGAAGTCTACACTCTGTCTCTACTAATCTTTTTTCTTCTATACCTCGAGTTGATGAGTTGGAAGGTGGATAGAGACATTAATATAACAATAAACAAATAGATTAAAAGTATGCCTTCACAGAGACATCCACACATCCATACAATCACATACTCTCACCCCCACACTATGCACACTAACACACTAATACACTCTCACTTTCACAGGTACAGAAACACTTTTTCAAATATACTCCTTCCCATTCATACATGATCAGAGAGACACACATTCACAATGCAGTCATACACGCTCACATACTCTCATAGATACCACATTCATTTGCACACTAGTCTCTTGCATATACACTCAAACAGTCTCACACTCACACATCTTCATACTCACAGATGCTCACACTGGTGTGGTAACATCCACACACACAACTGCATATGTAACTTGCACATAAACATTTACTCAGTCACATGTAGGGTCCACTAAAGCTAATTTTTTTTCCTTGGAGAGATATAAACAATGTATACCCCTCCTCCTAAGGTCGCAACTATAAACTGAGATACAAATTCCACCAACTTTCGCCCTGGGAAAACAATAACTCTATTAGACTTACTTATAGAACAGTGAGTGAGGGGTCATGGGTAGGGATGTGGGTGGCTTAAAAGCAACCACATTGGAAAGTCTGCATACTGCATGCATGGATGATGACTCTCCCATGGCTGTGTTGGGTTTCCTCCCTTAAATGTTCTCCTCCTATGAAGCTGAGCACCTCTCTGAGGCCTTGTGCAATTAGGGGAGCATTGCATACAACTGGTTGAGAGGAGTGGCTAGATTCTTGGATGAGGACCCTCCCTGGCACTCCTTTTATATGTATCAGCAAGTCCAGCTGTGATGATCTTCTGTAAGCAGACACAACTGATCTGTTGAAAATGGTGGCAGTTTGGCTTAGAGAGTCGTGTACCACCACCACACACTCACAGCAGTATATGATTGTAGTCACATAGGCAGAAAGAGATGAATGCTGAGTTTATCTATGAATAGAGTGCACCCTTCCAAATGTCTGCTGAAATTGAACTGGCATTGTGACGGTAAAGATGTGGAACTCTTGAGAGGAGATCGGGTCATGAGAACTCCTCCCTCATGATAGATTAATACAGATATTGTAAGAGAGAGTTAGCTATTATGATTATTAGACTTCTGCTCCTGGTGTGCCTTTTATGTTCTCATTTCCCCCTCAACTGTGGATTGATACAGCATGGAGCCTCTTGGAAGACACTGGTGCTGTATTCTTGTACTTGTCGGCTTCCAGAACCATTTATAATTTTCTAAATCGCTTAACTTATCACTTGTTCTAGGTTGCTTTCTGTTGGTGTGATAAGCAGTGTGAACAAAAGCAACTAGAGAAGGAAAAAGATTAATTCATCTTACAACTTCCTGGTCATAATTCACCACTGAAGAAATTTAGGGCAGGAACTCAAGCAGGATCCATGATGCAATACTGATTGCATGCTTGTTCCCTTGACTTTCTTAGCCAGCTTTCCCATACAGTTCCAGCCCCACAGCCTATGGACAGCAACACCCACAGTGGGCTGGTCCCACCTACATCAATTAATAAATAAGAAAATGACTCACAACAAGCTAATCTGATAGGGCCAATCCTTTGAGACTCTCTCAGATAACCAGAGCATGTCAAGTGGAGAGCTGAAACTAACTAGGATGCCAGTATTAAGTACCCAGCCAATAGCAGCGGATAAAGGACATTGGAAAGAGCATGGAACACCTGGAGTGGTGAAAGGAAACAATGATAAAAATTTATAATTAACACGAAACAGGCTGTGGCAGAATTGAGAGTGAGGATTTGAATCAGACACAGCAGAGCTGAAGTCTTGATTCTCCTAAATAACACTTCTGAGATACTAGGCAAGCCAATTAAATTGATTTTATAGAACCTTGGTTTGTCTCCAAAATAACGATAACAGTGGCCATCTCGAGGGTTGGTGCTGAAGGTTTGGGACGTGATACAAAGTTCAGCTGAAGTATTAAACACTCAGAGGAAGCCAGTGCGAACTTATAGGGAGAACCTAAGGAGTGTGGGCAGAGCTTAGTTGTCATGAACAATGGATGGACCGCATAGAGGATGGATAGAAACAACACAGTTCTATGTGGCTGGAGTGTTTCAGAAATCAGCCTGATTGAAGGGTGATTGCAGACATAAGTACATTTTCTAAAGCAGGGGAGGCTTCTGCTACCAGCCTACACTTTATAGCACGGCTGGGCATCTGTGCAGGCCATTTATAGCTTTTACAAGCCTTGATAGATTCAGAACGCTTTGGTTTGCCTTGAATACAAAATGCACCCCCTCCAAGAAGTGCTTTGAAATACGACTAGAGAAATCCCTGATATTGTTTATACTGCGGCAGGGATGTGGAACATGACGAATGAGAGTAATAGCTGGTAACCAATATTAGATCATGATGACAAGGAAATTCATTGTGGGGAACTTTCCTATAAAGAACGGATAGTACTATCAATCCATTCTTGCAGTCAGAAAGTTACTTTTTGAGAAATTATCCTTTCCACTTCTCCTTTGCCTTTTCATGGTGCTGTGATTTGATTTAATGCCTTCCTCTCAAAGCCTGCTTTTGCGAAAAGTGCCTTTCACATTTTTTTAAATGCTGTGACACTCATTGATAATCATTAATTCAGAGTGTTGGGGGCCTGTTGCAGTTTTTATTTGGCATTGTGATACATTTTATATTTGTGTATTATTTTTGATGATGTTGTTGCCTATGATATAAGCATGCGTTTTGCAGTGGCTTTTGGCCAAGGGTCTTCGCTAGTGCAATATAAGAGCTTTAAAATAGACTCTGGTAACTTCAACTTCACCTGTTTCATTTATTTGTAGGGCTTTGCATGGCATTGGAACTGGGATAAATGTGAGCTCATGGGCAGCTATGATTTTTTTTTCCTTTTCATAACTTTTCCTTGCTTTCCAATTGGAGACCAAGGCTCTTCGACAGTTCATGATTTTATTGTAATATTACTCTTGATCCCTCAGTCCTGCCTTAGGAGAGTGTGCTAGTCATTTAATACTCTCCTCCCTGGTTGCAGGGATTGCTTTATAGATTTGTGTTTTCGCTCATCCTCTCAACAGTATTTATGGAATATCTACTGTGTATTAGGTACAGCTTTTTATTGTGGATATGATAGTGAGAAAAATAGAATCTTGTGTTTATAGAATTTACTTTCTATTTCAGAAAAGCAATCAAAAAGCTAGTGAAAAGAAATAAGATGTCAGGTAATGACAACTGCATTCATTTTTACCACATGACTGTGTTGTCTATCCAAGGAATGAGGAGTGTCCTTTTTTTTTTTATCCTATTAACAGTGAAATTGGCCATATGAATTGTTGGCTAGGAGGATATAGAAAGATGTGACAGTATACAGAACTTTCAATGTTCTTCTGTTCTTTCTTCCTTCCTTCCTTCCTTCTTTCCTTCTTCCTTCCTTCCTTTCTTTCTTTCACTTTTTGCTGATTGTTTGTGAATTTCACATCACTCCAATTCCACTCATGATGTTTTTCTTCTATATTCACCCTCTGCCCTTGTAACCTCACCCACAAAGGAAGACAACAAACAAACAAACAAACAAACAAACAAACAAAATCTCAAGGTGGAAGCTGCAGTGTGTTACACATTATACCCTTTGTCCACATGTCTTTACTTGCAAATGTTCATTGCAATGAGTCATTGGTCTGGTTTGAGGCCTCTGGCTTCTGCCACACTATCACTACTGGATCCTCAGTGGGACTCCTCTTGGACACCCTGCTGTTGCCCTGCAGAGATCTTGTAGCTTTGGATCTGCAAGACTGGCCCCTTCCCATGCTACAGCAGTTCACAGGTGGATGGATGTTGGGGTGGGCCAACTCAAAGCCCTGGGTCTGGGCCTGGGGAGTAGCTGAGTTGGTCAACCTTGCAGCTCTCCTGCACCTGCACTGCTGGGGCCAGCTCTACAGTACTGTTCTGGCTAGTGCCACAGCCAGCAATGGGTGGAGTCTGCTCTTGTGCTCTCATGCCCTTGGAGAGCTAACCTCCCCACCTCCATCCACCCTACCCACCGATCTCATACTTTCACATCTTAGGACACCAACTGCAGGTAGACCACATGATAGGTAAGAATTTTATGCAATGTATTTTGAACATATTCATAATACTTCCCCAACATCTCCCATAACCACCCTCTTGGCTTTGCTACCCTGTTTCATAAACTTACAGATTCTTCCACTTCCTTCCTTCTCTTTCTTCTCTTTTCACATTGAATCCAGTTTGTGTTGCCTAGCTAGTCTTGGGAGTGGGACCTGCCCTGGTGTGTGGTGGACCTGCTAGGGGGTCATATAATTAAAGAAAACTGGCAATCCCACAGAAGAAGAGATGGAAATGTTCTAGGAAACAGAGGAGATGGAGGAAACATGATGTGCTAGGACAACTAAGCAGGGCTTATTTGAGCTCATAGAGACTGAAGCAGCAAGTTTGAGGCCCCAGGAGTCTGCATCAGGTCCTCTGTATAAATATTATGGTTGTTAGCTTCGGGTTCTTGTGAGACTCCTAAAAGTGGGAGTGGGTTTGTCTTTGACTCTTTTGCTTGCTCTTAGGACTCTTTCTCTCCTGTTCGGTTGTCTTGTTCAGTCTCAGTGACAAAACAAAAAGGCTTTTGATTTGTCAAATATTTTGTTTTGCCATGTTTGGTTGTTGTATCTTGGAGGCTTGCTTTTTTTTTTTTCTGAGGGGAGACAGGGGAATGGCATGTGGTTGGATGATAATAGACTGATATACAGAAGACTACCAGTTATATCTGGAAATCTAGTCCAGCCCAGCCCAGCCCAACTAAGCTCTGTAAAAATGTCAAACTACATGTGGAGCTAGGAATAAGAAATAAACACTTATTTTTGTGACCTACTGTGTTTTAGGCATATTTATTACCCAGCTTTATTGCAGCAAAAACTGACCAATGTACTCAGTAAATACAGTTGTCTGAAAAGGACAATTTCTCTGCAAGACATTGAGGTGAGAAGCAAAAGAAATAGCTTTCGGTCTGTGCACTTTCAGAGGAAAATAATAAGAAAAGGCAAATTAACAGTGGTGATGAAGGCAAATCTACAAGAGAAAAAAAAGAAACCAATAAAAGGTTATTAGTGGATAAGTAAATGCTCATGAAAAATAAATTAAATAGCTCATAAAAATAAAATAAAATTATGTAGGGTAAGACTATTCTGAGTGTTCTGGATCTGGAGAGGTTGAAGGTGATTTCTGTAAGTGTTTGCTTTTATCAACCTGAAAGACCAGGCAAATACTTTATTTTATGGAGACTGAACCTGTCTTTGGTAGGTCCAAGTAGCTGTTTCTCCAATTAATCTATCTGAACTGTCATATGTAAATATTTCATTAAAAAGGAGAGTTTGTAGCTAGGCATAATAGCACAGTCTGATAAATCCAGCACTTAGGAGGCTCAGAAGGGAGGATGGTGAGTCCAGAGCCAGCTCTGTCTATATTACTTTTACATTGCTGTGGCCGAAGTGTGTGGGATAAGCAACTTAAGAAAGGAAGCATTTCTTTGGGCCCATAGTTTTCAGAAAATAGTGCATCATGGTAGGGAAGGCATGATCATATGGTGGCAAGATGTGGTGAGCTGTTACAGCTCTGTGAACTACAAAGAAGAAAACCAGATGGAAGCAAGGGCTTGCCTATAACTCTCAAGGTCTATCCTCACAGCCTGGCCTCTGCCATGTAAGTTCCGTCTTTAAATGATACCACAGTCTCCCAAAACACCAGTATCTGGGACCAAGTGTCCAAACACATGAGCTATGGGGGACATTTTATGTTTAACCATTACACTGTCTCAAAACAGTTTTACAGTTGTGGAGCTAAGGATGTGGGAGAAAGCTTGCCTAGCATACACAAGACCAGTGGTTTGATGCCCAGCACCGCAGAAAACAGAAACAAACAAATTAACACCCCCAACCTCCCCTAAAAGACAAAACCAAAGGTGTTCTAAAGGAGGTAGAAACTTGAAGGGAAAATACCAACTCTGTGAACAAGAAAATGGTCCATTAAAAAAAAACTAGTTCTTATAAATATCTAGTCTTGAAGTAGGTAGACTGATGTGCTACTACTGTGCTAAGGAAGCAGGTAGTCCTTTAAAAACTTCATTTGCTTTCCAAACCTGTCCTGGAAATATAATACACCACTGTATTACCATTTATACATAGCTCCATTTTTTCTTATATTTCTTAAATCTAAGGGCCCAGAATTGTAAGAATTGTGCCTGTGTGCATGTGTGAACATACACAGAAAGTGCACATACACACATATGTTTATATTTATATGCATGCATTTTACATTATGTTCCTTTAGAGAATTCTGCCTAATACGGATGGCAAAGCCACAGAAAGAAGTGGCCTGGCTTTTGTGGTTACCAGGTAGATAGATGAAAGGAAGTTGCAGATGAGGGATGCCTTCCGGTGTGAGAGTCCGCTTTCTGCCGTAACTGTGAGGAACTATCTGGCATAATTAGCTAATAAGGAGGGGAATTCCTTTTGGTTTAGTCTCAGCATCAGCAACATTGCTTTGAGGCACATGATGAGGCAGAAGATCAACATCAGATCAGGGAACATATTCTAGAATACAGCTGCTTGGATGAAGCAAACAGAGAGGAGAGGCCAAGGTCTCAATGTCCCCTTCAAGGAAGCATTCCCAGTGAGCTAGTTGACTTTCATTAGACCCCTCCTAATGGTGGCTAATGGAACACAGATTGGCAATGTAGTCTTGAGGACATGGTGTGTGGGGGAACATTTAAGTCTCCAGTTATAGAATATCTCCTAGACTGTTCTGTGAGCAAGATGTGAGCTTCCTCATGTCCAAGCTCATTTATTACAGAACTCCAGCATTGACTTTTTTTGTAATATTCTTATTTATTATCTAGGAGTTTCATATCATGAACCCTGAGCACACTCACTTCCCAGTCCTTCCAGGTCTGACCCCCACCTTTGTGAACCCCTCTCCAATAAAAAAGGGGAAAGAAAAGAAAAAAAAAGAAGGAAAAACCAAGTCCAATTTGTGTTCCCCATATACTTCTGTAGCATTGTCAAACTCCCAGTGGTCAGTCCCTTAAAGAAAACTGAGAGCTTTTAGAAGCCATCATTTGTGAAGAACTTCAGCATCCTTAGCGCAATTTTTAAGAGTACTCTTTGATAGGTTTCTGTTTAAACTGCTACTTTTTGGGGTGTGTGACAGAGGTAGGGGTTGTCACAGAAGCTTTCTATGTCCCTCTTTCTCAGCTATGAGTCTGCAGTCATAAATACCCTGGAAAAAATAGCTTCCTTGCCCTTTACAGTCAGTGGGAGTATGCATCATGGATTTATACATGATTTCTGGAGACAGCATGGACCACGGACATCCACGTAGTCTTTGGTGTCAGCAGGTGCCACAGACATTACCATGGTCTCTGGTGGCCATGTAGAACAGGGGCATCTCTGCTACTGCATGGGCCAGAGACAACATCATAACCCACAGAGGCAACACAAGCCAAGGACATCAACATGGCGTTAGGCAGCAGCCCAGACCAAGAAAGTCCCTATGGCTTTTTTGGGGTAACTTTGACTCCCTAGCTGCTGTAGGACTACATTCATTCACATGAACCTTGAGCTGGCTGGGTAATGTGTTCAGGGTCTGAGTGGGAGTGCAGTTTCTAGACTGCTGCTCACAACCCTGTTGGCCCTACTGAGCAATGACAAGTTCCCCTGTCCACCACAGGCTTCTCTCACACCTACTACTGCTGTCGCAGTTCTCGTTCTGCCTTTCTCCACTGCTCAGTCATGGCCTCCATTCCTCTATCTTTCCCACTTCCCCATCGCATATTCTTTTGTCCTAGTGGTATTGGACACTGCAGCGTGTCACTGCACCCCAGACAACTTTGCATGCAAATATTCATTGCAACAAGTCGTTGGTCTAGGTCAAGGTTTCTGGTTTCTTAAGCACCGTAAGTACTGGACAATTGCAGAGACCTGCCTCAGATACCCTGCTGCTGCCCAGAGTCGGGGTGATGGTGCAGTTGGTCAGGGCAACCGGGGCCAGTTCTAGGCAAGCTCCTGACTGCCACACATCCCCTTGCCTTGTATGTCTGCCACCCTTAGGACTCCCAGGCTCCCCTTTTGTCCTTGTAGCCTGCAGGCAGTGCTGCTGGCCTGCATTCTCTATCTCTCAGAGGTGCCAGCAGCATAGTCTGCAGATGCAGTGGCTCAGTGCTGGGTGCTGGCTAGTGGGCCTTGGGCTAGCCTTATTCATTATGATGGGCTAGCCTTATTCAGTTATGATGGGCTAGCCTTATTCAGTTATGACATGTTCCGGCAGGATCTCCGGGCAGCTGTGTATCTCCCTGTTCTTGGTGCTGGCCGCCCAGTGGCTCTGCTCACCAGGCATGACTGTGGAGCTTGTAGGCTGGGGCTGAACCTCTGCTTTGCTCTCTCCCTCTCCACACAGGGCCAGCAGCACAGGGTGCAGTCACAGAGGTTACCCTGCATCGACTATTTTAACTGAGGGGCTGGAGAGATGGCTCAATGATTAAGAGCGCTTGCGGCCCCTCCAAGTGCCAGAGATTGGTTCCCAGCACCCACACGGCAGCAATGTGGGCACTGCACATATATGTGCCCTTGGCTGCTATAGCTGGAAAGTGTGCTCCATGTTTAGAAGACTAACTCTGCCACTTGTAGAGACTGAGGAAATGCCAGGAGAATGACATGTTCCTTCCTGTTCTTAGATCATTGCTGATGGTCAATTTGAGTATCCTTTTTTCTTTTGTAACATATATCACCCACAGTTGAAATGTCACTAACCTTGCAATGCTACCAAAGCCTGTCAGCATTTATTTTGATCCTTGGGAGAACAGTCAAAACACGCTCCGTTATTATTAACAAGGCAGGAGTGATGGGTCAAACAGCACATACACCTCCTCATGTGCTTTCAAAGTGGCAAGTTCCTTAGTTGAAAATGTCCATCACTATCATTCAAAGATCATTTGTTTTGTTGCCAAGCTGTGGTCCCCACCCATGACCCAACAAGTCCGGGGGAAGCCCTGGAAGGACTTTCTCAGATCTACCACAGACAGGGCAGATCTTTGTGTTCATTTTGCTGCTTGCAGTAAAGTACCTAAGTGGAAGAGTTCAGAGCTGGGAGTATCTTTATGTTTCATACATGGCTTATTAGTCAGGGTGAGTAATGTTGACTGTTATAACATGAAAGTAGATTTTAGTGCTCTTGATTGGGGGCCATTTTCTTTTCCTTTTGCAATCACTCTTGATGTCTTATAGCCTGGAAGTCATTTGCTGTAAGGATGTGGGTGGGTAATAGAGGATCATGTGTGGGAGGTTTTTTTCACAATAATCTGCGATATTTTGCCAAACTCTGTCTTTTGACAAATGCAGGCACAAAACCAAGAGGTTTTTAGACTGTCATGAGTCCTCTCCCCAGTTCCCTGCTTTGTGAAGAGTTTCTGGCACTGCCTAAGTCCTGTGGGACCTTTTCCCAGCTGCCCTGTTGTTCAAGAGACCTCTCCAATGTTTCATTCTCATCACAAAGCTGTTGATGGGCCCCATTGGACTGAGTCTTGGCAGAGTCAGTCATGATATGGGAAGTGCTTGCTTATGATACAAGAAATGATTTTCCGTAGTGTTTTTTTCCCCTTTCAGTCCTGAGAAGAAAACCCAGGTCTTTGTACTTTACCATAGAACTATATCCCAGAGCTTCAAAAGTATGTCAAGAGCTTGTTATGAGACCACTACAACATGCTTCTACCAAAAATGGCACCATGCTGCAAGTCTCTTTGTATATATGTCCTAGCATCTGTTTTTTAACATGGAAATTAGTTATTTACTGGTAGTTTGTATGGAACTGAATGTCTGGTGTGGATGTCCATTTATCCAGTAGGCTGTTTAAATTGCTGAAAGTTCAAGATTCTGAGAGTACCATAAGGATTAAAGGCTTTCAGTTCTTGCATAACTAAGGTGGTATTTGTTGAGTCATCGTTGCTGCTTGGCCCCAAGTGATGCCCCTGTCCTGAGATGTGTTTGATATCTCTATCCAGAATGACACCTCCTTAACTTCCTTCTTGTTTCAGTCTCTTTCCCCTCTTAACTCATTACGTCATTATTCCCCTCCCCAGGCAGCTTAGTGGCTAAGGACACGGGGCAAGGATTAGCTGAGTGCTTACGTGTATGATTTATACCAAGATTATTATTACTTGTTCTATGTCTTGAGTTTTGGTTTTCTTATCTGTTTACTCACCTTATGTGCTGCTTGGCCAAATGAAATGAGTCAACACACGTAAAGCACTTAGCATATATCAGGCTGCAGCAAAGTGATGGTCAGGTCCTTTCCTCACTGTGACAGCTCTCCTGGCTGAGATTTGTCTTAGTTGCACATTGCTCTGTCATTAGCTCAAAGATTCATATTGACCAGAGAAGTAGCTCTCAGACCAAACCCAGAAACTGGAATTTTCCTCCCTAAATGCATCCTTAGTCCATGTCTGCTGCTGAAATAGAACACCTGAGGCTAGATTATTTACAAGGAACAGTGATTTATTTTACAGTTGTGGAGGGTTTCAAGTTCAAGGTTCATCAGTGTCAAGGGGCAGAAACATTTTTACCCTGTCACCCTATGAGAAAGGTAGAAGAGATGCATAAACTTAATGGTTGTCTTAGTTTCCTTCAGCTGCTGTGACAAAACAACTCGACAAAGCAGCATGGGGGAGAAAGGGTTTATTTTAGCTCTAGTTCTAGGTTCAGCCCATCATAACGGTTAAGTCATAACAGCATGAACTTGGGGGAAATTAGCCACGTCTATAATCAGGAAAAGGGTAGAATGAATGTGCGCACAGTAGTGCTCAGTTTGCTTTATCCCCTTTGTACAGTCCAGCATCCCCTGCCTTGGGTGTGGTGGAAGTCTCAGTGGCACATTTCCCCTTGTCAGTTAATTCAATTAAGATAATCCTGGATAGAGTCTGGACAATCCCTCATGGAAACTCCCTAGGTTGTTTTAAGTTGACAATTAGAACTATCACAAACCCATTCTTTTAGTAGCTACTCTTGGAACCTTAAAGTTACAGCACTTCCTCATTGGGAAATTGTGATGATGACAATAAAAATAACTATGAGACCAGATCCAGGCTTGGTGATGCCCTCCTATAATCCCAGCATCTCAGCACTTGAAAGGATGGTTGTGTGTTCCAGGCCAGGGTGAGCTACACAGCAATACCTAGTCCCCCTACTCCCAATTGACCCAATAATAGATATTCATCACTGAATATATCTCCAAATTCTATAAATTAGGAATTATGAGTGTCTCCATATTATAGAAATCTAAGGCCAATGAGTGCAACTTGTCCAAAGTTCTATAGACAATGGAAGAGTTAAGGTTTTTACAACTGTCCTTTTAGGTTTATTTACTTTTATTTTATATGTATGGCTCTTTTGCCTGCATGCATGTCTGTATACTATATGCATGCAATATTGACAGAGATCAGAAGAAGGAGTTGGATCCTTCGGAACTGGAGTTACCACCATGTGGGTGCTAGGAACTGAATCCAGGACCTCTGCAAGAGCAGCAAGTGCCCTTAATCCTTGAGGCATCTCCCAGGCATACTTAAGACTTAGCTCCCTGACTGCTTGTCTGCCTGCTTTTAACTGCTTTTGGTGCCCTTGTGAAATGGGTGGTGCTTGTAAAGAAGTTCTTAGTCTCTTAAAAGCCACTTCAGCTTTTTGTACTCTTGGCTGTATGTGTGCAGCATCTACTATACAAAGTCAATAGACTAGAATCACCCTAGAACCATCCAGCTGAGTGTATTAAACTAGAAATCTGGTTACATGATGTTGTAAGACTGAAACACAGGGGTCAGTATTGAAGCAGCCCAGGTAAGGAACTTGAGAAGCATTCATCTCTCTAGGAACAAAATCTAGGTCCAGAAATCTCAGAACTGGGTGTGATGTTGATGCTTGCTGCTGTCTGGGTAATGTTCAGATTCTGGGAATTGTCTTATGTCAGGCATGTACCCTCTTAGATATCCCATATGGGCTCAGTGTGTGTGTATGTGTGTGTGTGTGTGTGTGTGTGTGTGTGTGTGTGTGTGTGTCTCCTTTCACAGTACCTCCAGTGTCTCCTAGTGGTCGCCCAACCACCTGGATGCTAATCACCAAAGCACACCTCACCCGTGAGGCAGATTGCAGATTTTCAGCCTTGCATGACACAGTGGAACAGAGAAGGCAGGTCTGGGTGAGAAGGATGGGCAACACAGGGGCAATTGATAATTCCATGATTAGAATGAGGGTCCAGTCTGGTCCAGTAGGACACTGTTGTAAATATGTGCTTTGGAGGTGCTCATGGGCTGCTGTCTCAGAAGAGATCGGAAATGGCCTGTGTAACCGAAGACAGATTTACTTTCCCCCAGCAAGCACTGTGCATTCAGATAACTCTTTTTGTGTGTGTAACGATTGGCAGGAATTTTAGGCCCAAAGCCAACTACAGTCTTTCAACTCCCGACAGTCGCCTTCTGTATGTTCTTAAAAGGGGGAAAGGCACATCAGCCTGAATTCAGGGTCACTTCCAGGAGTCATTAACGCTGTTGAGCCTTTTTTCCTTTTAGCTTCACGTCGTTCCAGTCACAGTGTAAGAAAATCTGTGGCTGCCCCGGCACCGTGTCTAATTTCCTGGGAGACTTTCTTTCTCCTTGAATTACCCATTTATTCTTGTGAGGAAATGCTTTGGGGTGGAGGAAGAGCCTGGCGTCCTGTAGAGGAGAAGAGGGAGCCTGCGGTTTGAAATGCTGAGCAGCGATTTTGCTTTAGCCTGGGTTGTCACCAGACTGATGAATGGTCCCCCTGCAGCTTACTAGTGACTAGTGATGCTAAAATCTCCCCCAGGTCCCAGCCTAGGCATGCTTCACCCATGTGCGTACAGGAACGCTAGGTGGCGCTGTGGTGTTAAAGGATCAAAGGAGTGGGAGAACATTGTGGAAAAGAGAATTTATGGAAAAAAAAAAACAGGGAGTGGGAAAAGCAAGAGGCTTGGAGAGGCAGGGGAAAATGAACATGCGTTCTCATTCAGTGCCCTTCCAGTTCAGGTGAACATTTTCCCTTTTCAATCTGGGCATGCCTAGGAAATCCAATTGTAGATGCAAGCTACATTGGACTCTTTCAAATCAAATGGGTGCCATGTGTTAGAGGCATCCAGCTAACCAGCCGGTGCTGGGTGCATCCTAGCAATAGAAGCCTGGCTTCTTTCCTCTCTCTGATTTTGTCTCCCCTTTCTTTTTTTGTCTCTTCACCATTCCCATTCTCTTTCATCTTAATTGTGCCGCTTTCCTCTTTCTAACATCCATCCAGTTCATTTTAGTAATTTTGAAATCAGTTCACTGATAGTGTAGAGTTTTTTTTTCCTCCAGTAATAACTTGGGAGAGAAGGGATAAAAATAACATTCTTTTTTCCCATAGGCACCATTTGAACACTAACTGAGCACCAACTGGGCGCTGGGAGCTAAACTAGGCACTTTCACATTCATTTATCCCATTGAGATATGTGTTCTGCCAGGTACTGCCTGTGTCATTAGTAAGTCAGAAGTAAGAGCATTAAGAAGCACCTGTTGCCCTACCTGTCTTCATTCCTGCTTTTGAATCTGAACATAGATGCTTCACCCCCAGAGTTTGGAGCTTCCTTTGATGTCCCTGTGGCTCTGGAGTCAGCTCAGCCTCTGTCAGCTGAGATCTGGGTTTTCCTACTTCCAATCCTGTGATGGTTCCTTAATTCATCATTGTTGTGTTATTTCTTATATGAGAAGATGGGGTAGCTATTCTTACCTTCGTGTTCTCTTGAAACCTAAATGAGAACACGCATGTCAAAGTTGAGAATGACAACTGGCACATGGCAAGTACAGAAAATGAGGTTCCCTCGTTGTCCTCACTAATCTCAAACTGTTAAAGAGAAAGACTATCGTCTTTTGAAGATGTAGAAGAGTATTTTGTGTGCTTCCCTTGCCTCCAGATGAGGCCTCTGAGGAGTGCACCAGGTTTGGAGGGAGCATTTCATTTTCACTTGTAGTTATCTGGAGGGATTTCGTGGCAGAGGCCACATGAGCAATTTGTTGCTCCAGGAAGTCAGAACAGACTTCAGAACCCACAAGGGTCATGTACTGTTCATAGAATCAGATGAAAACTGCATCCTTGCCTCTTGTCAATTTCACATATGCATATTCTTAAACTGACTTTAGCAGGCATAAACCATCCATGGTTATTTGGGGAGCGCCTTAGAACATAGGAGTAGGAGCTCTATTTTGAGATCTCTTGCAGGCTGTGCATTCCCTGTCAGATACCATAAGATAATTTAGAGTTTAGCAGGTACTGTTGGTGCTGTGTGTAGATCTCATTACCTTGCTGGGGCTCTCTGCTTTCCTACTCCCATATCCCAGCTGCTGTGGGTGCTGGTGCCAATGGCTCATAACTAGCTCTTCTTTCCTGATTGTTTTTGACATATGGCTGTGTCCTTTACTCCCAATCACAGGGATTGCCCTCAACAACGCCTAGCATGCAGAGTAGCCTTTTTTCTTCTGCATAGTCCAAGTTATGCTATACTCTACGCTTCTGAGTCACCTCTTGTTTCAGACAGAGGGTAGCCTGGAAAGCATTTCAGCCTTTCCACTGGACTGCCTATCCTCCCCAATATTCCTGAGAATATTTCAGTACATCACTTGCACAAGAATCCCCATCTCAACTGCTGCTAAGGGACCAGAGCTGATAGAGGGGAACACAAATAGAGCAAGACACTAAAATAGGCCACAGAACACATGTGTGAGGACTAGGAAGGATGAGCCACTGCACTGGGGTCCAGCTCTTCCATTTCTCTATTTCTGCTGCTTCTGACCTCCCCTCACACCGTTATCTTGTGGCACCCTGGTTAGTTCTGTATGTTTGGTATCAGTTTTAAAAGGGTCTTACTGGCATATGTGGTCACCGGTGGGGCAATCTGATCACATAATAGAGTTTTACTCTTGTGCTCTAGGAAGACTTCTAGACGATGCTTAAAAAGGGTTCTAAGGAGGGGTGACTAATAAATGCACTGGGGCTGGGAGTCCCATTTCCTAGCAAGCAGTTTGTTAAGAATGGGCTAGGTAGATAAGAAAGTGCAGAGTCACGTTTTGGTGTTTAATTTAGCAGCCCATAGCCTATTGTAATTATTCTGAAATAATTATCTCTGGCACACAGCTGGGGCTGTCTTCCTGTGACTTGTGAGTCATTCTGGCACATATGAATAAATCAAGAAGGTTGAAAAGAAGGGCTGAAGCCAAATGACATGTAAGGAGGCACAATAGGAGAGGCCCAGAAAATGACAAACTTAGGGCTTCGAGGAGGAGTTTGATTGGAGACATTACGTCTTTTTTGTCAGAAGCAAACAGTACCAACTATGGAGATGAGAAATCAATGAGCCTCAAGGCTATTTGGGAGTAAGCTGTCAGTGCCAAGTGAGGGCCCTGTTAATGGAAAAGGCACAGTCATCATGGATGATCCTTACAGACTCGTGGTCAAGAGCATAGGAACAGGCAGAGAAACATGAATTGGAACCTGTATTCTGTCCCTGTTTTCTTTTTCAGTTCCTCAGAGAAAATAATTTTATCTTTCAAAGTATCACTGCCTTTATATGCATTACAAAATTAGAGAATTTGTTTCTGGTGCTGTATTATCTGTCTCCCAAGTGTATACTGAATTTTCCTTTAAAGGCCAAAGAATAAAATGGCACAGGGCAATCTTTGCCCATTCATCACCTTTGGCAGATGTTACTAATCAACCACAACTTACTTTATAGTTGAGCCTCATTAAAATGTTTCTTAAATGGTACTTCTAACAACTATCCCCGAAAGCAGTCTCCTTTGAAGTCATATAAATACAAGGAACACTGAATGTACTAAGCAGGTTGTATTTGTATATTGAGGCATTTATATACATGTGGCCATAACAAAGGAAAAGAGGCCATTATTTTGAGAGTGAACAATGGGGTCATGGAATGGATTGGAGGGAAGAAATACAAGGGAAAAATAATATAATTTTAAGTTAAAATATATAAAGTGATATTGCAGAGTTTCCAGAAATAGAGACGGATCAGTAAGGATTGGGATTGCATTATTTTGGGGTACCACTTTGCTCTCCCAGTGCTCTGCAGACAGTTAAGAATGGAGCCTATAGAACTGAAGCTGCTTATGAAAAAGATGAAAGAAGTCATGACACACACACACACACACACACACACACACACACACACACACACACCCCTCGAGACGTATAATGAATAAGTTATTTATGCAGTTATGAAGGATGGGAAGATCCCCCATCTGCTATCTGTAAACTTGAAACCAACAGTGAGGATGTACACTCCCACCTCTGATATTCTTAGTCCATCTGTCTGGTTCTTTCACAGGGCCTAACCCCAATGCACCAGTCCCTACACAGAACCAGGTGTTCCCATTCTGAGAACCAGGTCACCGGCTTTTGTTCTTATAGAATGTATTGAGAGCTGAAGGTTTGTCTCAGAGGTGGGAGCTTCTGCACTTCCCTAGTCACCTCATGTGTGGACTCTGTTATAGTTTCCCTGACTAGCTTGGAAATAAACTAGTTACAGCTAGTCTGATGCTGGCTGTGAGTAATGAAGCTTGCTTTGCATTGTTCTTAGAGACCTATTTACCATCTAAATTATTTAGTTAATATACTTTCTTAGCAATAAAACTGGGAAATATGAACAAACCAGATACAAATTATTATGTTAGACTCTTCTGCATATATGGATATATTTATTTATTATAAAATTCCATGAGTATGCTCTAATGAATGTATTTATATATTTTCAGATGTCATGCCTTCTTGTCTAAAATACTGCCATTATGATTTGATTTTTTCCTCTGCTTGGAATTCTTATTTAGTTCAAGTACATTTGTTGAATATCTTTTCTTTGTTAGGTGCTTAGAGCCTCTGTCTGTATAGAGTTAACAACATGGTAGAGATAAACAGATATGTTCTTAACTTTTGTTATTAATTATGTTACACATAACATGATATTGCTATGTTTCTAATTATACACACAATATGATATTGAGATTTTTTTTAATTTTGATATGCCTTCACAAACTTTAATCCAGATACATACATTGCTCTATTGAAACATAAGTTATATGGTGTGCTGAGCCTAGAAGGAGAGAACTCTTCTGCCTAAGGTAAAGATGTCCAGAAAAGGAAGTGCTTAGGTGACTAATTTTGTGTACAATCTTGACTGGGGCATAGAATTTCCAGATTCAATAGTGCCTGGAGTGTGTGTGTGTGTGTGTGTGTGTGTGTGTGTGTGTATATGTGTGTGTGTGTGTGTGTGTGTGTGTGTGACAGAGAGAGAGAAAGAAGGAAGAGAGAGAGTATGTGTGTTTGTGTGTGAATTTAGTGTTTTATCAGTGGAGTCTGTATAGTCAATTGTCCTTCCAATGGGGAATGTGCAGGAGGGTGGGCATTACCTAATCCACTGAAGGCCCAGGTGGCCAGAATAAAAGGTGGTGAAAAGGAGCATGCATCTCCTTTCAATCTCATGGATGAGACAGCCCATCTCATTTAATCCTGACACTGGAATTTGTGCTACTAGGACTTTGGAGTTAAACTGAATTACACCGTTGATTTTCTGGGTTTCAAGTTTACAGATGGATTTCTTCTCCTTCATAATTTCATAAGTACTTTATTCTTAATGAATCTTGAGGTATGTATGTATCATACATGTATAATATGTCTTTATATATATGTCTCTCTATATTTTCTATTAATTACCTATTACTTATCTACCTATCTTTTATCTGTCTGTCTGTCTATCTATCTATCTATTAATCTAATGTTGATCTAATCTATATATCATTTATTTTTCTATCTTCATTTTCTTCATCTACATACCTACCCACTTACCTACCTACCTATCTGTCATCTATCTACTCACTTACCTATTTTTAAATCATCTCCCATCTATCTATCTTGTGTTGGTTTTATTTCTCTGATGGATCCTGAGTAACACAGGAACACGGAGTTGTAAGCATTTTGTTCATTACTGTATCCCTTGTTCTGTAGGTGTCAACTTCTTTCTATTTGATGAGTGAGTCAGCTGCTCCACACCTGTTTGCCACCTCCTGTATGAACCTATGACTCAGAATCACAACAGGAGTGTAGGAGCCAGGTTTGATGACACACAGGCTGCCTTCATGGCAGATGCTGTATTTCTTCTGTAGTGTTTTGGACGTTCCTTCATAATGCTCATAGGGAAGACTTCCTCAAACAGGCAACTTGCACTTTGATTATCCTGTGGGCTGCTTTGATGATTTAAACACACGTGACCCAGTGTGAGAAATAATGACTACTCAGAACAGCCATTATCCAGCATTTTCTATAAATGATTTATAAGCACTATAGCTTCTTATGCTTTGGAGGCTAACCTCTATAGGTACCCCGAATCTCAGAATTTTCTGGCCATTTTGGTCCCCAGTTACATGTGACAGTAACTAATATTTTGCTGACTATTTTTGTTTTTCTACATCAGTCTCCACTCTCTCCCTGGATTCCAGGATTCTGTTTCCAATAAATATTTGGGCTCTTCTCTTTGAGTGTTTGTGTGTATGCAGATGTGTGTGTGTGTGTGTGTGTGTGTGTGTGTGTGTGTGTGTGTGTGCGTGTATGTGTGTGTGTATGTGCATGTGACTGGAGGCCAGAAGACAACCTCAAATGTTCTTCCTCAGGAGCTGTCTACCTTGTTTTTTGAGATAGGGTCTCTCAATGGCCTGGAACTCACCAATTAGGTGAGGCTGGGTGGCCAGGGAGCCCCAAGGATCTACCTGTCTCCATCACCTCAGTGGTGAGAATAGTGGCTGAAGACACCTTCCACACATAGTTCTTTTACATGGGTATTTGGGGACCAAACTCAGGTCCTTAGGCTTGTTTAGTAGCCACTTTAGTGGATGAAATATCTGCCCAGCACTGGGCTCTTCTTAAGAAGTGCTAGCTGGGCATGGGGGTTTCTGGCTATAATCCCAGCCGTTAGGAGACTAAGACATGAAGAATGTCAGGAATTTGAGGACAGCCTGAACTACATACCAAGTTCCAGACCAGAATGGGCTACAGAGTGAGTGACTATTTTGTGTTACTTTGGGATAAGCGAAATACAGCTAGCTAGCTGTCTCTCTATCATCCTATCTTAAAGGGGCTTGAGTCAGAACAAGATTCTTGATCTTAAAGTCTTTTTCTGAACTCTATCTCTTGTCCAATTGCATAGTATATGCTAAATTTATAAGCAACCTTATAGGGGGTAGCAGAAAGGTTCCTGGTACCATGTCCCATATGATGGTGTAGATACAAAGGGCAGTTGTTTGGTTGACAATTGTATTGCTGTAGCTGTTAAGCTTATTTCTTCTAAAAAAAAAAGAAGAAGTGAACTTTTTACTAAAACTATCTCGCCTCATTAGAACAGAGGAACTTGTATTTTATTTCCACAAAGGATACAAATTTCAGTGACAGGAAAGGTTAGTTTGGAAATGTGATTCTGTTATGCAATTTGTATCTGAGGCACACACTTCTGTTTGTTTTGTTGTGCACAAGAAATTCTAGTATCAAGGATTTAGGCCAGGAAAGGTTAAAAAGTTAAGGATGTTCAGTTTAGTCTGGGAAGGGAGGATTATGATTGAAGTTTGCAAAATAATGTGCCAGTAGTGTGTTTACATAAATAATCTGATTTAATCCTCTGTAGCACTCTTGGAGATAAATAGCATTATTCTACTTTGGCATGTTGGAGATGGAATCCAGCAAGGAAGTTGGTTGAAAGTTGAGAATTAAACCCTAGTGTATATAGTTTTACCTGCCTGTGTCAGGTCTACTTCATCCAGATAATTCCCCTGACACTTTAAGAATGGGTTTTTTAGGTAGATATTTGTATTGGCTACTTGTTGCTATGACAAGAAGTCTGAGGGAAGCAACTGAAATAGAGGTAGTACTTACTTTATCTTACTGTTTAAGAGGATTAGTCTGTTGTGGCAGGGAGGCCATGGTAGAGCAGAGTGATCTCCTTCATAAAGGCATGCAAGCAAAGAACAGGGCAGAATGGGGCCTAGAACAAACAATGGCATCCAAAGACATGGGCCCAGCAACCTCCTTTATACACCCACGTCCCATGTTTTAGAATTTCTAGAACTTTCCAAATATCATTGCCAGCTGAGATCAAACATTCAATGCAGGAGCCTGGAAAGGGGCATTTGATATCCAAATCTTAATGGTATTCCTCATTGTTCAAATGTAATATAATGCTTTGGAATAGAAAAAGAAGTGGATGAATCTGTGGCATTTATTCCCATTAATTTAATATGTACATTAGAAACTAAACTGTCTGCTTTGGTAGGCACTGAGGATGCTGTTGGGAACATGTCACATCTGCTCCCAGGTGTCATATAGTGCACATTCTATATAAGAAAGCACAAGAATGTCAATAGTGGTAAGTGCTGTGATTTAAACAAAGCAATGGTCTGACAGTGAAGGGAATACAAACGAGATATGCTGGTCAGAGAAGCTATCACAGGAGGGGGCCTGCATGGCAAAGGTTTAGGGAAAGGTTTCACACAGCATTTTCCATATAGATTCCAGACTGGGGTTAGAGCCAGTGTAACTACAGGACAGAATCAGGAGATGTCATGGCACAGAGAGCAGCCCTTTAATCTTAAAGGCTAAAGTAAGAAGTCTGGAGTTTCTTCTAAATATGAACAGGAAGTTATTGAGCTTTTTCTGGAAAGGGAAGGTGATTTGTATTTTAAGAGAGGGGTTGGTAAACTCTGTTAAGGCCTGGATGGTAAATATTGTGGGCTCACCATTTTGCTTTAGTATAAAAATAGCCCTTGGGAATGCTAAATGAATGTGTTTCAATTAAACCTTGTTTACAAAACCAGGTGGCTAACTCAGGTTTTAAAAAGCTGCTTTGACTACTGTGTAAAATTATAGGGGCAAAAAGACAGAATGCCGAGATCATTAGGGAAGATGTAGTCCTTCTGGTAAAAGATAATGGTAAAACTGTGCCGTGGCAATGCACCATGCTGGAGTCAGATGAGATAGGGAGAGCGCTGACTTGGGATGTGTTTTGGGAAGGGAGCTGGATGTAAGAGAGGTGACCCTGGGTGACTGGTGCCATTTGCTGTGACAGTAAGCATCAAGAAAGGAGCACTTCTTGCTTCTAAGTGGAGTGCAGACCTTTTAGCATCTGCAGTTGGGATTTTGCTTGTGTTTGTTTTTTAAATTGAGAAATCTGCCAGGAATCCCAACTTTTATGTGAACGGACTTTGAACAGGACCATATAGAAATGTTTTTGGATTTCTTTAGTGAGAAGTACAAATATGAGGGTACATTACATGATATTCTGATTCTACTACACTTAGACATGAGTTAACTGCCAGCCTCTACCATCTGGGAGTCACTGGAATGAAGGAATCCAAATAATTTAGTGGTATATATTCCACAGGAGTGGGATGGTACAACACTCTTCTTAAAACAGATGTTTGATGCATGATAGACAACAGAGTTATTAAATATCCTGTTATACTATATTAGAGGTCATGGTTTTGATGTATGTGTCTGTGCAATTTGTATGTGTTCATGTATGCTACATGTATGGGTATCTGTAGAGGTTAGGAGGGTGAGTCTGATCTCCTGGAGTTGGAGTTGCAGGTGGTTGTGAACTGGAGGTTCTGGGTGCTGGGAATTGAACTCAGGTCCTCTATAAAAGCAACAAGCTGGCTTTCTTCCCAATGAGACATCTCTGCAGCCCTCAATGTGTGAGATTTTTATAAAGAGTTCATGCAATTTAAAAAACTTGCATTGATTAATTTTTTAGCATATTTTTGGGTCTGGTCATGATACTTTCTCATTTTACATTCAAACTGCATATCTCTCTGGGATTTGGCTGCTCAATTTTTGGGGTCTTAAAAAGATTTATAGCATTGATGTAGGTCTCTTAATTGGGATTGTTGATAGAAGTTTTCCTTAGAATCTTCCCTCTGGGAATTATGCATCAAGCCCTCAAAAATATTTTCATAATATTTCTACATGAAAAAGTAAAAGGAGAATAAAAAGAAAAATATTCCTATACAAGTTATGAATCTGCCTAATTCTGTGTGTATGTATGTGTGTTTGCATTTGTTTTGATCAGATAATATACACTCACATAATTTTTAAAAATAAAAGTTTAAAGCTTCATGTAGCCAAAATATCTTCTCTTATTGAGTCTCTCTTTTTGTTCTTCCCTTGTTTCCCTAAGTAAAGGGAATGCATTCTTTTATGTCCTTCCATAAGGACATATGCATCTATAAACCGATGAAATAGACAATACATTGGTAACACTATGTGTTTTGCTGTTACCATATCAGTTAAAGAACTCAACAGCACATCTTGTAGATCTTTCTGGTTTAGTACATAAGAGAAATGGCTGTGTGTGTCTTATCTATTCTGCATTCCTTCATCTTTGAGAGAATTGTACTTTGTTGGACTGTAAAATAACTAGGTGAGATCCAGATATGCCTAGACTATCTCTATTTTTTTTTTAAATAAGTAACTCTTGAGAGTATAAATGTAAAGGGGTCATGGAGGTATGATCTTGTTAAGGTTAAGTTAGGTTTGACCTCTCTCTTGACAAATTCTCTCAAAACATGAAATTACATTGCAAATCAATACGTAGGTATTTGTCTTTATCTTTTTAATTTTTCAATTCTTATTACTATTATTTTGTTAAGTATTTCTTTAATGTTCTCATTCCCATTCTTTTCCCCAGAAGCACTGAACCCCACAATGTCCAGCCATACTGTATGTTGTATCTGAGTCATAGTCACATGCCTTTGCAGGAGCCACAGTGTTTGACCATAAGCCTTAGTTTCAACACCATTTTGGTTTGGTGTACTTGGATCTTGCCCCAAAGCCCCCCCCCCCCCGCAACCCTCACCCCTGTTAAAGGTTTGTTTCCCATCCTGAGTTGTTATTGGGTGGTTTTTGGTCACTAGGAATGTGCCCTCAAAGGTTATCTTGGGACGCTGATATGTTTCTGTTTTTATTTTTTTCTTTTCTTTTTGATCTCAGTCATAGGTTGAATGGCTCTGCCCCTAATCTACTTTCTGCTGTGGTTTCTTCTCTCACTACAGGCTTAAAGCAAGAAGATCAAACAGTTTTGAGCTGAAATCTCTGAAAATAAAAGCTGAAATAAAACATTATTATCTTCTTCTTATTTTTTCTTCACAAAATAATTTTAATACTTCGTGTCCAGGCTAACAGCATCTTGCACTGTGACATTCCTATACATACAGAAGCATTTTATCTGAGTACAAATGTTAAAAGCAGAATAACGTAAGCAATTGCCTATACAGAGGTAAATAGACACAGTATGTTATTTTTCTTGAATCATTTTTGCTGCATAGTAAATTGCAATTACATGTCAGTATCATGTTACTGATTGAGAAAACACTTTAAACTGTGAGGTATGGCAGCTCCCTGTGAGAGAGCATAACATGTAAACCTGAATATTTTGAGTGACTTTTTTTTTTAGCTGCCATGAATAGGAAAGACAAAGAATTATCCAGCACTCAAGACTCTAGAAACTTATTTTCCTAATAAAAAATAAATAAATAAAATCCCTGCATAATTCTCAGCTATTTCGTATTATTTCCTCATTGAAGTGTCATTGAATGGACAAAGATAATGTAAATATTAAAGTGAAGCTATGGTTTAGGATTGTGGACTAAGCCACTTATTTAAAAAAGAACCATCAGGTAACTGCTCATTTACTTTACATCAAGTTGAGATCCAAATATATACATCTCAACTTTATAATTCAAGATTGCACATAAATACTTATGTTTTCTTACAAAGGACATGCTTAGCATTTTCTGACATTACTTCTAGACTCAGATTAAGTACAACCCCACACCCCTGAAAGTCAATATTCTGCTCTACAAAGTGGTTGAAAGTTGGCAGCAAAGCTATCACACTTGAACATTCCTACCACATAGTTGGTATAACACTAACAGACAAGAGATTAACACTAGTCAGTTAAACTAGAAGACCCTTCCCCCACTTCAAAGTTTTAAGTATCTGTTTCAAACTTTGAAAATGGGGAGTAATGAAGTTCCCTATGTTTTGATAAAAATTTATAGTTTTAATTCTGAGCTCAGATTACATACTTAATGTTGAAACTGGATGAACATTCATACATTATTCAAATTCTCTAGAGAATACGTCATGATTGGATAAGTTTATCATAGTTGACTGTTACAAAACATCACTGGAAATGGAACCTAAGACAGCTACTTAGACAGTAAATACAGAGGAAGAAAAGAAACTTGCAGGCTTCTTACATGAAAGAAGAAACCTCATCTGTCCACATCTGTGCTCAATGGTGGTAGTCCCTAGTGTCTGAGACTGTCTCCAGTATATTGTGCTGGATAGGCACTTTACGTGAGAACATAAAAATAGCAGTGTTTATAAAAGTGGGAAATTGATCGGATCCAAGATGGCAGCGGCCCGTGCAGACATATTTTGATCTCAGGGGAAACAGTCACAGGGCGGCGGGTGTTGCAGGATGTTGTACAAACTGGGGGGCTCAACCCCCCTGGGTCTCACCCAACTACCCAGGGACCACTGGGGGTCCCTGGGCAGGATGCTCCCCCCACTCTTGGACACATATGGAAGCCACTGAATCCAGGAATCGGGATCCCCCCTCCCCCACCAGGAGAGACATGCCGGGTAAGTTCCAATCTAATACCCAGCAGGCAGATTTAGATCCCAAGCAGAGATAATCTCCACCCTGCTGGGAACCCCGCAGGTCTCGCACAGACGATCCAGCTATCTGGCAAAAGGTTGCGACACGTGGAAGTGCACTCAGCTTGGCTGCAGAGTGCCATCAGGCTGCAGATTGCAACACACTGCGGAATATGGGAGCTTAGTCGACTGTGATTTCACTTGCCAGTTTCCAGGCCGTGGGAGAGGCAAGGCTATTGGGGGTGAAAGCAGATTTACCCACCACAGGAGCCAACCCTGGGCAAACTGTGAAGTATTTACAATTATTATCAGACTTTTTTGCTAGTACTGGCCCTTTCAGCAGAGAACCAGAGCTTACATGTACACAGCTCCACCCCCTGGATTAGTTAGGTCTCTACCTAGGAGGCAAGGCTGAATGACTCACCTTACAAGGGTGGAGTAAGGCAATTCCACTCCTACAACAAAGTGCCCCCTTTGGACCCAAGTCCAGAAGACAGCTAAAAATTTCCAAATGGCCAGGGGCCCAAGACCAAAAAAAAAAAAAAGAGCAGAATGACTCCAACAAAAGAAAGCAATGCTATTTCATCCAGCCCGGACCACCCCACCACAGCTGAAACACATGAAAACGATGACAATTCTACATTATGGGAAGTGATAGAGTACCATCAAGAAGAACTTAAATCTATGAAGGAATTCAAAGAAACCACAATTGCACATAAGAAAACGATGGAAAACACCATTAGAGAACTCCAGAACAAGATGAGACAACTTGAACAAGAAAAAGAGAGGGCAATGGAAGACTTCCAGGCAAAGACAAGCAAACTGGAGCAGGAAATGTACAAAACAAATAAAAACACTCAAGAAATGAAAATGGAAATGGAAAAAATAAAGAAAACACAGGCAGAGTTAAAAATGGAAATTGAGAATCAAGGGAAGAGAACAGGAACTATGGATTTGAGTACCAAAAATAGGATTCAAGAGATGGAAGACAGGATCTCAGGCATAGAAGATTCGAGGGAAAAAATCAGTACAACATCCAAAGAAAATGAGAAAGCTAAAAAAATCTCTCACCCACAATATCCAAGAAATCAAAGACTCAATGAAAAGATGGAACCTAAGAATTATAGGCATAGATGAAAGTGAAGACTCCTGACTCCATGGTCCTGGAAATATCTTCAACAACATCATAGAAGAAAACTTCCAAAAATTAAAGAAAGAGATGCCAATACAAATCCAAGAGGCTTACAGAACACTAAACAGATTAGATCAGAAAAGAAATTCCTCTCGCCACATAATAATAGAAACTCCAAATGTAGAGAACAAAGAAAGGTTATTAAAAGCTGAAGGAGAAAAAGGCCAAATCACATACAATGGCAGACCCATCAGAATTACACCTGACTTCTCCTCAGAAACTTTAAAAGCCAGAAGGGCCTGGACAGATGTCCTACAAGCCGTGAGAGAACATAGGTGCCCAGCCAGACTACTATACCCAGCAAAACTCTCTATCAACATAGATGGAGAAAACAAGATATTCCATGACAAAATCAAATTCAAACAGTATCTACCCACAAACCCAGCCCTACAGAAGATCCTAGAAGGAAAATTCCAACCCAGAGAAGATAAGTACACCCAAGAAAACAGAGGAAATAGAAACCTCCACAGCAACTAAACAAAAAGAAACACAAGACGACCAGCTATACCAAAATAATGGGAAATAACAACCCCTGGTAATTAATATCCATCAACATCAATGGACTCAATTCGCCAATAAAAAGACACAGACTTACAGACTTGATCCATAAACAAGACCAATCTTTTTGCTGCATACAAGAAATACACCTCACTATTGAAGATAGACACTATCTCAGAGTAAAGGGCTGGGAAAAGGTTTTCCAAGCAAATGGACCCAGGAAACAAGCTGGAGTAGCCACCCTAATATCAAACAAAATAGACTTCCAATTGAAGTTAATAAAAAAAGACAGAGAAGGGCATTACATACTCGTTAAAGGAAACATTCATCAAGAGGACATCTCAATATTGAACATCTATGCCCCAAATACAAAGGTACCTACATTTATAAAAGAAACGCTTCTAAAACTTAAATCGCACATCGATCCAAACACTTGAGTAGTGGGAGACTTCAAGACCCTACTCACAACTATGGACAGATCATCAAGACAGAAGCCAAACAGAGAAATAATGAGTCTAACAGAGATCATGAACCAAATGGACCTAACAGATATCTACAGAACGTTTCACCCAAACACAAAAGAATATACCTTCTTCTCAGCACCTCATGGAACCTTCTCCAAAATCGACCATATAGTTGGCCACAAAGATAGCCTCAATAGATACAAGAAAATTGAAATAACTCCCTGTATCTTATCAGACCACCATGGAATAAAGCTGGACTTAAATAGCAAAAGAATCAACAGAAAGTCTACAAACACATGGAAATTGAACAACCCTTTAATAGAGGGCCACTGGGTCAGGGAAGAAATAAAGAAGGAAATCAAAGACTTCTTAAAATCCAATGAAAATGAAGACAAAACATACCCAAACCTATGGGGCACAATGAAAGCTGTGCTATGAGGAAAGTTCATAGCACTAAGTGCCTTCAAAAAGAAAATTGTGACAGCTCGTATTAGCGAATTAACAGCTAAACTGGGTGAATTGGAAAAAAAAGAGGAGCAAACACTCCCAAGAGGAGCAGAAGGCAGGAGATCATCAAACTTAGGGCTGAAATCAACAACTTAGAAACAAAAAGAACTATACAAAGAATCAATGAAACCAAGAGTTGGTTCTTCAAGAAAATCAACAAAATAGACAGACCCTTAGCCAAATTAATTAAAAGACAGAGGGAGAAAACCCAAATCACAAAATCAGAAATGAAAAGGGTGAAATAATAACAAACATTGAGGAAATCCAGAGAATATTTGGATCCTACTTTAAAAATCTATACTCCACCAAATCTGAAAACGTAAGTGAAATGGACAATTTTCTTGATAGATTCCACCTACCGAAGATAAATCAAGACTAGATAAACAGATTAAACAGCCCTATAACCCCTAAGGAAATAGAAAAAGTCATTAAAAATCTCCCAACCAAAAAAAGCCCAGGGCCAGATGGCTTTAGCACGGAATTCTACCAGACCTTCAAAGAGGAGCTAACACCAATACTCTTCAAACTCTTTCACCAAATAGGATCAGAAAGAACATTGCCAAACTCATCTATGAGGCCACAGTCACCCTTATTCCTAAACCACACAAAGACCAAACAAAGAAAGAGTTCTTCAGACCAATCTCCCTCATGAACATAGATACTTAATTAAATACCAGCAAACCAAATTCAAGAACACATCAAAAGTATCACACACCATGATCAAGTAGGCTTCATCCCAGGGATCCAGGGATGCAGGGATGGTTCAACATATGAAAGTCTGTCGCGTCCCCCTCGACCAGCAAGGACGACGCAACTCACAAAAGCTCTTCTCCAGCAGTTTATTCAGGTCCCTTGAAAACAGTCTTCCGAATCCTTGCTAGTGTCTCTGCTTGTGTCCCTGCTTGTGTCTCTGCTTCTCCTCCCCCAAGCCCTTATATGCCTACTCAAACCCAATCAGATCATGCCACCTGGTTATCCAAGATAGGCTCACAAAAGGAGGAAGCACATCGGGCTAGGCAGCTGCTACCAACTAAGGCTTGTTTACAGCTAAGCTTGAACTTTCTGGCAATAAGCCAGGCACCATTTTAGGGTTGCGGCTCACCACAGCTTTGTGGCTCGCCACAAAAGTCAATCAACGTCATTCACCATATAAACAAGATGAAAGAAAAAAACCACATGATAATCTCACTAGATGCAGAAAAAGCATTGACAATATCCCACACCCCTTCATGCTAAAAGTTCTGGAGAGAAGGGGCATACAAGGACCGTACCTAGAAATAATAAAGGCAATATACAGCAGGCCAGTGGCCAACATTAAATTAAATGGAGAGAAACTTGAAGCATTTCCTTTAAACTCAGGGACAAGACAAGGATGTCCACTTTCACCATATCTCTTCAATATGGTACTTGAAGTTCTTGCTAGAACAATAAGACAACTAAATGAGATCAAGGGGATAAATATTGGAAACGAAGAAGTCAAATATCCCTATTTGCAGATGATATGATAGTATATATAAGCGACCCCAAAAATTCCACCAGAGAACTCTTACAGCTGATAAACACCTTCAGCAAGGAAGCTGGATACAAAATTAATTCAAAAAAATCAGAATCCCTTCTTTATACAACAAACAAATGGGCTGAGAAAGAAATAAGGAAAACAACCCCCTTCACAATAGCCACAAACAACATAAAACACCTGGGGGTAACTCTAACCAGGCAAGTAAAGGACTTGTACAACAAGAACTTTAAGTCCTTGAAGAAAGAAATGGTAGAGGCCTTTAGAAGATGGAAAGATCTCCCATGCTCATGGATAGGTAGGATCAACATAATAAAAATGGCTATCCTACCAAAAACAATGTATATATTCAATGCAATTCCTATCAAAATATCAACACAATTTTTTATAGACTTGGAAAGAGGTATTCTCAATTTCATATGGAAGAACAGAAAGCCCAGAATAGCTAAATCAATCCTGTACAATAAAAAAAAACATCTAGAGGTATCCCCATCCCAGATTTCAAGCTGTACTACAGAGCAACAGTTGTAAAAAAGCATGGTATTGGTATAGAAACAGACCAGTAGATCAATGGAATCGAAATGAAGGTCCAGAAATAGATCCACACACTTATGGCCACCTAATTTTTGACAAAGAAGCCAAAACGGCACAATGGAAGAAAGACAGCATGTTCAACAGATGGTGCTGGTCCAACTGGATGTCCATTTGTAAAAGAATGAAGTTAG
>CAJQZJ010032121.1:1821833-1848955 GCA_907164525.1 Lophiomys imhausi
CGTTTTGGCTTCTTTGTCAAAAATTAGGTGGCCATAAGTGTGTGGGTGTATTTCTGGATCTTCAATTCGATTCCATTGATCTACTGGTCTGTTTCTATACCAATACCATGTTGTTTTTACAACTGTTACTCTGTAGTACAGTTTGAAATCTGGGATGGTAATACCTCCAGATATTTTTTTATTGTATAGGATTGATTAAGCTATTCTGGGCTTTTTGTTGTTCCGTATGAAATTGAGAATAGCTCTTTCCAAGTCTATAAAAAATTGTGTTGGTATTTTGATAGAATTGCATTGAATCTATATATTGCTTTTGGTAGGATAGCAATTTTTATTATGTTGATCCTACCTATCCATGAGCATGGGATATCTTTCCATCTTCTAAAGGCCTCTTCCATTTCTTTCTTCAAGGGCTTGAAGTTCTTGTTGTACAGGTCCTTTAATTGGTTGGCTGGAGTTACCCCCAGGTGTTTTATGTTGTTTGTGGCTATTGTGAAGGGGGGTTGTTTCCCTTATTTCTTTGTCAGCCCATTTGTTTGTTGTATAAAGAAGGGATTCTGATTTTCTTGAATTAATTTTGTATCCAGTCACTTTGCTGAAGGTGTTTATCAGCTGTAAGAGTTCTCTGGTGGAATTTTTGGGGTCGCTTATGTATACTATCATATCATCTGCAAATAGGGATAATTTGCCTTTTTTCATTTCTGATGTTTATCCCCTTGATATCCTTTAGTTGTCTTATTGCTCTAGCAAGAACTTCAAGTACTCTATTGAAGAGATATGGTGAAAGTGGACATCCTTGTCTTGTCCCTGAGTTTAGAGGAAATGCTTGAAGTTTCTCTCCATATATTTTGATGTTGGCCACTGGCCTGCTCTACATTGCCTTTATTATTTCTAGGGACGGCTCTTGTATGCCTGTTCTCTCCATAACTTTTAGCATGAAATCGTTTTGGATTTTGTCAAATGCTTTTTCTGCATCTAGCAAGATTATCATGTGGTTTTTTTTCTTTCATCCTGTTTATATGGTGAATGACGTTGGTAGACTTTCGTATGTTGAACCATTCCTGCATCCCTGGGATGAAGCCTACTTGATCATGGTGTGTGATACTTTTGATGTGTTCTTGAATTCTGTTTGCTAGTATTTTATTAAGTATTTTTGCATATATGTTCATGAGGGAGATTGGTCTGAAATTCTCTTTCTTTTTTGGGTCTTTGTGTGGTTTAGGAATCAGGGTGATTGTGGCCTTGTAGAATGAGTTTGGCAATAGTTCTTTCATATTCTATTTTGTGAAAGAGTTTGAAAAGTATTGGTGTTAGCTCCTCTTTGAAGGTCTGGTAGAATTCCATGCTAAAGCCATCTGGCCCTGGGCTTTTTTTTGGTTGGGAGATAATTAATGACTTTTTCTATTTACTTAGTGTTTATAGGGCTGTTTAATCTGTTTATCTGATCTTGATTTAGCTTCGGTAGGTGGAATCTATCAAGAAAATTGTCCATTTCACTTAAGTTTCCAAATTTGGTGGAGTATAGATTTTTAAAGTAGGATCCAAATATTCTCTGGATTTCCTCAATGTCTGTTGATATTTCTCCCTTTTCATTTTTGATTTTGTTGATTTGTGTTTTCTCCCTCTGTCTTTTAGTAAATTTTGCTAAGGGTCTGTTTATTTTGTTGATTTTCTCAAAGAACCAACTCTTGGCTTCATTGATTCTTTGTATAGTTCTTTTTTTTTCTAAGTTGTTGATTTCAGCCATAAGTTTGATGATCTCCTGCCTCCTGCTCCTCTTGGGAGTGTTTGCTCCTTTTTTTTCCAATTCACCCAGTTTAGCTGTTAATTCGCTAATATGAGCTGTCACAATTGTCTTTTTGAAGGCACTTTGTGCTATGAACTTTCCTCGTAGCACAGCTTTCATTGTGTCCCATAGGTTTGGGTATGTTGTGTCTTCATTTTCGTTGGATTTTAAGAAGTCTTTGATTTCCTTCTTTATTTCTTCCCTGACCCAGTGGTCCTCTAGTAAAGAGTTGTTCAATTTCCATGTGAGTGTAGACTTTCTGTTGATTCTTTTGCTATTGAAGTCCAGCTTTATTCCATGATGGTCTGATAAGATACAAGGGATTATTTCAATTTTCATGTATCTGTTGAGGCTATCTTTGTGGCCAACTATATGGTCGATTTTGGAGAAGGTTCTGTGAGGTGCTGAGAAGAAGGTGTATTCTTTTGTGTTTGGGTGAAACATTCTGTAGATATTTGTTTGGTCCAGTTGGTTCATGATCTCTGTTAGACTCATTATTTCTCTGTTTGGCTTCTGTCTTGATGATCTGTCCATAGTTGTGAGTGGGGCGTTGAAGTCTCCCACTATTAAAGTGTTTGGATCAATGTGCAATTTAAATTTTAGAAGCGTTTCTTTTATAAAGGTAGGTGCATTTGTATTTGGGGCATAGATGTTCAATATTGAAATGACCTCTTTGTGGATATTTCCTTTAATGAGTATGTAATGCCCTTCTCTGTCTTTTTTTATTAACTTCAATTGGAAGTCTATTTTGTTTGATATTAGGGTGGCTACCCCAGCTTGTTTCCTGGGTCCATTTGCTTGGAAAACCTTTTCCCAGCCCTTTACACTGAGATAGTGTCTATCTTCAATAGTGAGGTGTGTTTCTTGTATACAGCAAAAAGACGGGTCTTGTTTATGGATCCAGTCTGTAAGTCTGTGTCTTTTTATTGGTGAGTTGAGTCCATGATGTTGATGGATATTAATTACCAGGGGTTGTTATTTCCCATTATTTTGGTATAGCTGGCTGTCTTGTGTTTCTTTTTTGTTTAGTCACTGTGGAGGTTTCTATTTCCTCTGTTTTCTTGGGTGTAGTTATCTTCTCTGTGTTGGAATTTTCCTTCTAGGATCTTCTGTAGGTCTGGGTTTGTGAGGAGATATTGTTTGAATTTGATTTTGTCATGGAATATCTTGTTTTCTTCTTCTATGTTGATAGAGAGTTTTGTTGGGTATAGTAGTCTGGCTGGGCACCTATGTTCTCTCAGGGCTTGTAGGACATCTCTCCAGGCCCTTCTAGCTTTTAAAGTTTCTGAGGAGAAGTCAGGTGTGATTCTGATGGGTCTGCCATTGTACGTGACTTGGCCTTTTTCTCTTACAGCTTTTAATATCCTTTCTTTGTTCTCTACATTTGGAGTTTCTATTATTATGTGGCGAGAGGAGTTTCTTTTCTGATCTAATCTGTTTGGTGTTCTGTAAGCCTCTTGGATTTTTACTGGCATCTCTTTCTTTAGGTTTGGGAAGTTTTCTTCTATGATTTTGTTGAAGGTATTTCCTGGACCATGGAGTTGGGAGTCTTCTCTTTCCTCTATGCCTATAATTCTTAGGTTCCATCTTTTCATTGAGTCCTTGATTTCTTGGATGTTCTGGGTGAGAAATTTTTTAGCTTTTTCATTTTCTTTGGATGTTGTACTGATTTCTTCCATCGAATCTTCCATGCCTGAGATCCTGTCTTCCATCTCTTGCATCCTATTTTCCATACTCACATCCATAGTTCCTGTTCTCTTCTCTTCATTCTCCATTTCCTCTCTTAACTCTGACTATGTTTTCTTTATTGTTTCCATTTCTATTTTTATGTCTTGAATGGTATTGTTCGTTGTGAATATTTCTTTCTCCAGTTTGCTTTTTTTGTCTGGAGATCTTTCATTGCTTTATCATTTTCCTGTTCAAGCTGGGTCACCTTGTCTTAGAGCTCTTTAATGGTATTGTTCGTTGTTTTGACTTGTAAAATTGTGGCTTCTTTGAATTTCTTCATAGTTTTAAGTTCTTCTTGAAGGGACTTTATGACTTTCCATAATGTAGAATTGCCATCGTTTTCATGTGTTTCAGTTGTGGTGAGGTGGTTCGGGCTGGACGGAATAGCGTTGCTCTCTTTTTTTGGAGACATTTTGCTGTGTTTTTTATTTATTTATTTATTTTTGTCTGGTTCCTCTGGCCATGTGGAATTTTTTTTTGCTGTCTTCTGGACTTGGGTGCAAAGGGGGCACTTTGGTGTAGGAGTAATGTTGCCTTACTCCACCCCTATAAGATGAGTCATTCAGCCCTGCTTCCCAGGTGGAGACCTAACTAATCCAGGTGGTGGAGCTGTGTACAAGTAAGCTCTGGTTCCCTGCCGGAAGGGCCTGTACTAGTACAAAATTCTGATATATGACAGTTTCAAATATCTTGCAGTTTTCCCGGTGTTGGTTCCTGTAGCGGGTAAATCTGCAGTTCAGCTCCAGTAGCCTTGCCACTCCCATGGCTTGGAAACTGGCCAGTGACATCACAGACTGCGATCTGCTGTCTGAAGGCACTTTGCAGCGGAGCTCCGCTCACTTCCAAGGGTCTCAACCTTTTGCCAGATAATTGGATCACCTGTGTGAGACCTGGGAATGCCCAGCAGAGTGGGGATTATCTCTGCGTGGGTTCTGAATCTGCTGGCTGGTATTAGGTTGGAACTTACCAGGGGTTTCTCCTGTTGGGGGATGAGTGATCCCCATTCCCGGGACCAGCGGCTTCCTAGCGTGTCCGAGAGTGTGAAAAGGCATCCTGCCCAGGGATCTTCTGTGGTCCCTGTGTAGCTGGATGAGATTTAGAAGGGGTCATGCCCTTTGTACAGCATCCTGCAACACTTTCCGCCTTATGACTGTTGACCCCGAAATCAAAATACGTCCACGCCGCCCACCGCCATCTTTGATCTACCCTGAGTGGAGCTTTTTATATTGCTCTTGATGGTTAGGACTATGATAATATTTCATATTTCCCCTGCATATCAAAAATAAAACCAATAAAGATGAAACTCAAAATGTAATACAAATGAACTTATGCACTTATTATAAATAAGTAGCACTGTTGGGGTGTGATCCAAAGAAATATAATAGGTAAGTTCAGAAAACAGTGTCTCAATTAGGTAATGTTGAAGCTAAAATGCAAATATTCTTTTGCTCAACAGGGGTGCTTGTTGGTATTTCTAAAAGTACTTTATGTGCATATTAGAATTGGAATCCAAAGTGTCACTATAAACTCATGGTATTTATTGATATATGTAAAAGTGGGGATTGAATGTGTTAATTGGTTTATCTGCATGAGTTGCCTTGCTTTCCTCTCAGAAGTCGAAGAAACAGTAACTTCCCAGTAGCCATGAGCACTCCAAATGATTAGATCTTGGCTTCTTCACACCATCCCATAGTAAGAGGGGTCAGAGACCTGAGGAAAAAGTTCGTTGCATGACTTAGACAGGGAAATAGTAAGCCTGAAATATTTTGTTATGACAGAAAGTAGAAAAACATTAAATAGATTGAAGGTTCTTAAAAGAGCACACTGTCAAGCTGAAGGAGCTGTTAATAGCTAAAGCTGGATCAATTTAGTTCTGAAATAAAGATAGTGTTTAATTAGGACCTATAGAGTAAGTGTGAGTTTGTACTTTTAGACAAAAATACTTGACTAAATGTTCCCATAGGAAAATAATAAAAGGAATAGCTTTTCCTTTACAGCAGAGTTCCAGTTATGTGAAAGGAAGAAAAGAAATAGAGTCATTATTGATACTCATCCCCAAGTAATTATTGCACACAATATCTGTCAGTGCACACTAAAATTAGGGATGAAAGTTGGAGGACAGGCTTTTTATAATTTCAAGGTGTCTCCTTACAATATTTAGTAACTATAAAGAGAAACATAAAAGCTTTGCCATGGAAAAAAATTCATTCATCTAGAAATTAAGGTAAGCATCCCATGTCACAGAGAATATCTCATGTCTTTCTAGAATCCTTCACTGAGAAACCACTTGCAACATTTTGTTTATCACCTGGTTTGTGTGAATTCAATCCAGTCCTGAGACAATATCAGATAAACCTAAACTGAAGGACATGCAAGAAAGAAACAGTAACTGACCAATTGTCTTGGAAAACACCATGATCATGAAAAATAAGGAAGTGTTATAGGCCCCAGAAGCACATGGGGAACAAAAGTAGACTAAAAATTAAATATAATGTGAGTTGCAGAATAGGTCCCCAATCTCCCCCCCCCAAACAAACAAACAAACAAACAAATAAATAAAAGAATTAATAGACAAACCAGAAGAGTGCAAATAAGTTTCTTGGCTTAGTGAATATTTTTATCATTATTAATATCTTAGATTGGACAAGGATTTTTTAGATTTTTTTCCCCCTTTGATACCATGATCTTGTATATCCTAGTATGGCCTTGAAGTTTCTAGGGAGCTAAGGCTGACCTTGAATTTCTGATCCTCCTATCTCTGTCTCCTGGTGCTGTGATTACAGGTATGCGACACCACACCTGGTTTTTTTGTATTAGAGTTTTATAAACAGTCCACACGAGGAGAATCTGGAAGAGGACAAGATGGCGACTCTGCATTATTGCTGAAGTATTTCTCTAAAATCAGTTAACCTTCGCTTCATTTTCCTTTCTTCTGGTAAGTGAATTTGCCACAGATACCTTTTAACTAAGAAACCAGAGTCCACTGGAACTAAAAGAGAGCTCTGTCTTTACTGGTTCCTTTAAAATAAATGTGCAGGGTAGCTGAACAAGATAACACCCACTCACAGTTATCCTGTCCACTTGGGTTGCTATAGCGTACTATCACAGTCCATGTTTGGAAAGCTAGAAATCGACATGTAGAGTCTGGCTGAGTTACATAAACAAGTTCTGATAAATAAGGCTGAGCTCTCTGCTTTTTTTCCTCTCAAAAATGTAGATCTCTCAGATAGATTTAATGGGGACAATTACTTGGGAGTGTGGCTACTTGAGAAGTTCCAAAGCTTGTCTGTTTTTTGTATGGCCTGAGAGTTGGTTTTCATTGCCGTAAGTGAGCTGTGGGGAGGAGTGTCAGAGATGGCACACGTTGAGACGCCTGGAAGAGCACATGTTTAAACCAAGGTCTAGTTACCTTTCCTTAGCTCAAACCACCTTATATCATCTTAAGACTTTGGTCATATTCCGAAGCCCTGTAAAAGTTGATGTATTATTTTCCCTCTGTTTTCTCACTGCTTTTAGTGAATATTTGAGGCACTCCTTCAGGCACTCCTGAGGTTATATCTTCCAAATTTAACCAGGTTGAGGAGGGCGTGGGGGAATACATTCCAAAAGGAGGAAGAGGGTGAGCAAAGGTTAGGTTGATCTTGGATTGGGAATGACAGACTTTTGTTAAGCTGTGTTGTACTTTTGCTCTATTCTGAAACCTGTCTATCTTTGGACTAAAGATGGATGCTGACTGGTATCAAGAGTGATGACTTTCTGTGGGTCTTCTCTTTCTCCCTCATCCATTTGTATATTGTATCATTTTATTGGAACTTTTGTACCATATTCTTGCAAACATTTAGTTCAAATTCCCTATTTTGAGTCACTTTCTATTAAATAGACTACATTTTTACTTTTATTTTTTTTTGTAGAAGATGTTAACTAGCAAAGACATGAACCTAAGAGAACTTACTGAGCTGAAATGAAACCAGTCTGTGTGGAATATTGAGAATATGATACCAGGCAGGAGGGGCCAGCGGGTGCCATAGCTGAGTTTAGACATCAATGAAGTCTGGAGTGAAAAGGGATAAGGTAGCAGATGATACACAAATTAGAAAGCATGCATTTTACCTAATGACAGTTCAAATGTTTTCAAGGAAAGTTAAGACATCCAATGTCTTTATAACTAGTAACAATAAAGTAAGAACTGGCTCCTCCAAAAGGTTTAAACTACTGGTTTTATTTTAAAAAATCCTCTGTCATAGACAAGGTTAAGATCAAGTACACACCAGTAGTCACAATTTTCAATAGATGAATATCAGTATAGGTAAAGATATTAAAACAAGAGTATTTGCACCATTCTCCAGAAACAGCAAATATCATTAATTTTTTAACACACTTATGTATTTATGTTGATCTATCCTTTTAAATTAACTGACTGTCCTTGGTTGAGAATATTTTAATAAATACAACATTCAGAATGTAACAATAGAATAGTTCCCACAGATTCCCACTCTGAAATTGACCTAAGAGAGTCTGAAGTGTGCATTTGCTGTACATTTGTCATGGGTGAACAAGGAACAAATGCTTACAGCAGTAAGTAATTTTCTCATAATTATCCAATTATATTATAGCCTGACTATTTAAGAATCACAGTCTCAATGTGAAATAAAAGAATCACATCTAAATTTTCTCTACTATAATGTTAACTAAAATCCTGTAGTCCACAATTTTCATTGTGTATCAAGATAAATTCAACATATATTTTATGTAAAAAAAAGTCCACATTCTAATGTGGGATCAGCCACCCATGTATTTTGGTTATATATCTAATCTTTAAAACACATTGTATTATTCTAGCACAACCTGTACAGCATTAGTCAGCCCTTTCATTGCTGTGGCAAAACATTTGATAGAAACAGCTTACACTAGGAAGTGTTTATCTTGGCTCCAGGTTTCACAAGGTTTGGTTCAAATTTCTTCTCTATGTTTCTGTGGTGAGGTGGGGGGGGGGCAACATATGGTAGAGGATGCTTACATTCTGGTAGACAGAAAAGGGACTGGAGACCAGGTAAAAATTTCAAAGGCATGCCCCTAGTGAACTACTTCCTGTAGTTAGCACCTTCCAAATACTACCACTATGCTCCTGTGGGGAGCATTTCTTATCATGGCCACAACTGGGCCCACTCATCAGATGGTCAGTTTTTAAGTCCTAGGTATGATTTTGGGGGCCATCGTTTTTAGTTCTAAAGTTTTGCTGTGAAGTTCACTTGTTTGCTTTGTTACTTTTCTCCCAACTCTTGTCTTTGCAGTCAGGTTTCTGTTTGCTGAATCATGTTCCAAATGCCACCTACCTTTGGCAGGAGATAGGGGATGCAGAGCTGAGCGAGATTTGAAGGAGAACACTCCTATGCACTTCTAGCTGGGAGTCTTGCTTGAGGGGGATTTAGAACCAGGTTTTAGTATCTAATTAACTATTCCTGCATTAAAAGAGGATTTAAAGAGATGCTTCAAGAAAATGCTTGCAGTGAAGGTGGCATTCCCTGTAGCTAATTCCTGCCCTATAACTTCAGGCAATAATATAACGGAATTTTATTTTAGAAGTGGGAAAATGTTAATACTTGACTATACTGCTTTTATTGCTGAAAATATCGCGTTACGTTCAACACCCTTACACAGTTGCTAAAATATTAGAGCTGTTGAAAAGTAGAATTTCATGTAATTAAGGAAGATTTATGGTAATTTCTGGAGGAACAGGGAAAGCATAACCAAAGAGACAGGCAGAAAAAGTTTTGACATTCTTGGGTTGAGGATGTGCCTCCATAGTAGAGCATGTGCCTAGAATAGGTTAGACCCTGGTTTCCATCTTCAGCACAGTAAAGAAGATAAAGAAGAAAATCAATTTCTTTGCTTTGGCTTAGCTATGTGAATAGTGACAAGTTCCTTGGTCATTGAACTTCTGGAAACATGGATTAAGATTAATTAGCTGGTTAAGAATTTCTGAAGAGGAAGTTGTTAGCAAGTGTGGGAGAGGACAAGGAAGACAACTGGGGTGAGGTGGCTCTTACAGAAAGACCACAACAACTATGAAAATGTCATAATGAATCCATTATTATGTATAACTAAAATATTTGAAGAAAATATGAAACAATAATAACATAAAGAAATTCCCAAGAATCTATTCTATGCTAGCTATTTCTCTAGACATAAACTTAGTCTGTACACCTAGAATTCATAGATTCATAGTTCATCAGGAAAGTATATGAAAAATTAATTGTAAACAAACAATTATTTTCATATAGTTTGATGGGACACTAAAGCATGCAATGAGATTAAGTCTAAGAGTGAATGTGTATGCCAAAATCTTCCAAAGTGTTGAGAGAGAGAGGGAGGGGAGAGAGAGAGAGAGAGAGAGAGAGAGGGAGAGAGAGAGAGAGAGAGAGAGAGAGAGAGAGAGAGAGAGAGTGTTCTGAAAGCTTTTAAGGCTAGATTTAGGCAAAATGTCCAAACAGTAGAATGTTTTGAGTATAACATTTCAAGTGATTATTATTGGTGAATACCACTGCCATGCTGATGTCATTTAAAAGGAATGTAGAATTGTTGCTGAGACTGAATTTGATGTGAGAGATACCTTGAACAAATAGGTAAGCCCTCTGGTAATATATTCGGTTTTTAGTGGTTACTTCTGACCAAGCTGGTTCTTCTTTACACGAATGGGTAATTAATCAGACACAGAAAGGTATCTCATTAAGGTCTTCTCATTAAATTCTCAGATGAATTCCAGTCAACACTAATGAGTGTGCTCAAGTGGAAGTAATAGAATCCTTTCCCACAGAGTTGAACCATCAGCTAGAAGGATACTATTAATATCAGCTCTGTGTTTTCAGATCATAGGGATGATGGTCCAGCCCCAGAGGGCCTGGAAACAGGTATTGGAAAGGTAACAGAAGTCAAAGGGTTTTTGTTACACTCTTTCTTCTCTGCTTTGTCCTGCACAGCTGTAGAGATGGAGAGTGCCCCTCTCACTTTTTTCTCTCTAGATTATGTGAATTTCCAGACAATTGTAGGCAGTAATGAAGTCAGCTTTCCCAGCAGGGCAAAACTCATCATTGAGCAAGGACTTTCCCACATCTAGTACCTAATGGCTCAGAAGCTGAGATGCAGTACCTTAGGACTCCAGCCATCTGCTGGGGTTTATCTTGTAATTCAGTGATTCTCAACCTGTGGCTCACAACCCCTTTGGGGAGGTCAAACCACCCTTTCATAAGGATTGACTAAGACCATTGAAAACCACACATATTTACATTACAATTCATAACAGTAGCAAAATTACAGTTATGAAGTAGCAATGAAAATAATTTTATGGTTGAGGGTCACCACAATATGAAGTACTGTATTAAAGGGTCACAACATTATGAGAGCCACTGATATAGTGGGGCTAGCAATAGGGCAAATGGGGTATACCTTACCAGGGATGTTATGAGAAATAGCTGAAATAGTGTTTACATTGCTTTGCACAGTGTCAGGAATGCAGTAAACATCAATTAGAGTAAGCTATTATTGATAGTGTTCCAATTTTTGAGTAATTTCACCTTTATGAGATACTTTTTCTTAGAACTATTGGAAGCATTTTAGGGAGTTAAGAATAACAAAGCTTATTCTGGAATCACCTCTGAAGCAAATTTGGAATTTTGAGTCTGGTTGCATTCTGGTTAGGACAGTATCTATGCAAACATAGCTCACATAATTAAATTTGTTAGACTTCTTTCTTTACCATTCTGTTGAAGCTCACCAGATGAGAAGAAGGAAAATAAGAAAGCTTATCATTACTAAGGATTAAAAAATTTATTCAAGCTAGCTTCTTAGATGTTTCTCAACTTCTAATGCACAAAATAGGCATTAATAGTAATATAATCATTGGTACCAGTTGAAGTCTGCAGTTATTAAAGCAGTAATAAAAAGAAAGTCATCATAGCTGTACATTATTGCTCCACATTTTAATAGGCATTTGCCTCTCTGAGTAATTAAGGCATTCCCATTAAATTCTCAGATGAATAATTTAATGCAAATGAACATTTTAAGTCAGTTTATACTCTGCCTGAAAATGTGTTGTTTTTTATTTCTCGTGCTTTCTTAAGTCATTTTACTGTGTTTTAAAAATTCCAGAATATCTGATATTTTTGTATTAATAACACTAAAAATAGGCAAAATGATCTGTAGGAAATTAGGCAGAAGTAGTTTTCTTTTATTGGTTATCTTACCCATACAAAACAATGGGTGACATTTTCAGACACAAACATAATGTCACATTTATCCCTCCCTACCATTTTCCTCCTGGATCCCTCTCTTACCTCCTTCTACTTTGATGCCCCTCCCCCAAACAGTTCTTAGTAACAGATAGTTGTGATTTGGGTCAGGTCAACCTCCATGGTACGTTGCCCAATTCCAAGAGGTCAGTCCTAACTGCATATATACAAGCAATGCTAAATAGACTAAAGAAAAGAATAAGAGGCCATGAACTTGCAGTGGAATCAGGGGTACACAGGAGGATTTGGAGAATGAAATGTAAATATAGTTAGTGCTTGTGTGGAATTTTGAAAAACAAAAACAACAATGAAAGCTAGAGTCAAGGCTATTGAGGGAATAGTAAATGCTGCCAGTGAGGGTACCAGAGTGATAAAGCTAATGCTTCACATAGCAGAGAACTGGAAGGGTAAGCTTTGCACAGCAGAGGACCCTGGCTGTGGTTTGGAGGACTCATAGTGCTTGGCATAGAGGGCTGTACAGACCTCCAGGTGGAGATACCACACTGAGGAGCAAAAATGAGAAGACCTATGAGAGATGTATTCGTTACTTTTCTGTTGCTTTAGTAGAATACCATGAGCAGGAAAACGCATATAAGGAAGAATTTATTTGGGGTTATCATCATTCCAGAGGGATGAATCCTTCACCAGTATGGTGGGGAGGAATAGGAGTAGGCAGGCATGTGGGCAGGAAGCTGAGAGCTCACATCCCTAACCACAAGGAGGAAGTAGAGAGCAATTTTGAAATGGCACTGGGCTTTTAACCTGAGGCCTGTCCCCAGTGTTATAACTCCTCCAGCAAGGCTGCACCATTTAAACCTTCCCTAAGAGTACCACAAAATAGGGACCAAACGTTCAAATGCCCCAAACTGCAAAGTCCATTTTGCATTTAAACTACCACAGATGTAATGGTGGTGTCTTCAAATATCTTGTAAATCTGAGTTCAGAATTGCCTTAGTGTTTTGTAGCCTTCCTTGGGTGACTCCTCTTTTACTCATGTGTTTAGTTCTTGTTTTTTTTTTTTTTTTTTCTAGGAGGGACAATCTGTCTGTGATGACAGAGTTTCCTGTGTGAACCTGTCCTGACAGAATACAAGCTTGGGATATATCTCAGCCAACCAATTTGACTTCTTTCTTTGGTGTGACCTCACTGATTATAATAATAATAATATAATAATAATAATATTATTATTGTTAGTGTGTGTCCATATATCAGACAATTCACATGGGGGTAAGAGGACAACCTTAAGTGTCAGTCCTTACCATGCACCTTGCGTGAGACTCAGTCTCTTATTGTTCACACTATCTGTGCTACTATGCTAGCTTTGGGGAGTTTTACAGTCTCCACCACCCATTTTCCTGTAGGTGTGCTGAGATCACAAATGCCTGCCATGGTATCTGGCTATATGTAAGTTCTTGCGACCTGAAGTCCAGTCTTCACATTTGTGCAGCAACTACTTTGCCCATGGATCTATCTCCCTGGCCACTGCTAATCATATTAATGCAGCAAACTGGTTTAAAATAAACTCAGGAATTAGTTACTAGGAGGAGAAACTTTATTTTTTTCCCCACTGAAAACTTGTATCTTGGAGGATGATGGTCTAGAGCTGCCAGCAGCCATCTTTGACTTCAGCTTAGCAGAGTCAACAGTGAAACAAATGGAGAGGAGCAGAGTAGTGGGATGGATGGTGTCTTAGTTACTAGTGCTATGAGAAGACATCATGATTAAGGAAGCAATTAATTGGGAGCTTGCTTACACTTTTAAAGTGCAAGTCTATAAACATCATGGTGAGGAGCACAGTGGAAGGCAGGCAAGGAGACAAGCATGACACTGGAACAGTAGCTGAGAGTTCACACTTGATCTGTAAGTTACAGCGTGAAAGAGAGAACAGGAATGGACCTAGCATGGGCTTCTGAAACATCAAAACACACCCCCATTGACATACCTCCTCTAAAAAGGTCACCTTTCCTAATCCTTCCCTAAAAATTCCACAAACTGGGGACCAAGCGTTCAAACAGATGAGCCTATGTTGGCTTTCTTATTCGAACTATGGCAGATAAGGTCCTCTTGGTAATATTGTCTGAGACCTAAATTATGTTTTGCATAAAGGCAGAAGAAGAAAACTGCAATTTTATGAAGTATGGAGGCTTTCTTTTGTTGTGGCTCTTGTTGGATTTTTCTGCCTTTGCAGTGGTTGGCATACAAATGTAGATTGCAAGGAATTTCCAAGGTACAGCTTTCCTTAATGAAATTTGCGTAAATGGGGTGCTGACACTGCTTGTTGGCTATTATCAATACTTAAAGTGTTCTGTTTTGGTAGAATGACCTGGGCTCCTTCTTGTTCTATGCAATTCATCATTGCTAATGTGAAGAAATACTCTCTTCCTCAACTTGTGCATTTTTTCCTAACATGCTCTGAGTTCTTTAAATTCTCACCCATTCCCTGATCATTTTGTCAGCTCATTAGTAGAAAAAATTTCATATAATGTTCCTAATTACATTGTTTTTTCCTTAGAAAAAGTGCTAGCTATATGTGGATGAATCCTAACCCTTAGCTCCAGCTACTAAGCTAGTGTTCCAGTTTCCTTCTGATACACATGATATTTTACAGAGCACCCCCATCTCCCAAGCTTCAATACAAAGTATGGTTTACTGTAGACAAAGCAGTACTTTCCTACCCCTAGGGCAAAGATTAAGGGGGTTTTTATTGATTGGATATTGATTAAATTGAAGCCTGGTTTTTAAGGAGAAATTAGTTGTAGGATATTGTTTTTATTCCTTTTAAAAATGAGTTTTGTTAATTTCGTTACTCATTGTTTTGGTTTGAAAATGTAGCTGTGATACAGATACATGCCATTTGAGAGTTACTAAGAAATCATCTGCTTAGTCATTTGATCATTTAAGTGCCTATATATACTATGAGTTTAATTTGTGTCTCTTCTGGTGGAGGGTTTCTCTGGATTTTAGACATTTTGAATAAAGTCCTCATCACACTACTGATGTTTCATAGCTTTTTTATCCTGAGAGTATAAACTCCATAGGAACAGAGGCTAAACGTATCTCATTGGCTGAAATACCCTCAAATCTGAGGCCAGAGCCTGAGACATAATCAGAGCTCAGTAATTATTTTTTGGATGGTGTTCCATGTCTTTTAAACGATAGGAAAGAGCAGACCCTGGGGAACTACTGATAAAGACGCTCAAAGGAATTAGGACTTCAAAGTTGTTTCTGTCTCCATGCAAACACACCATGCTGAAAGAATATCTGATATCCTTTGTCATTTGCTTTGGATACTTCACAGTCTCTGTTTTTGCTTTGGAATCAGAAGAAAGGAGACTTACGTTTGTCTTAGTAGCAAGTGTTTGGGAAGGTTTCAGAGAGCTGCTGGAGAGGTACTTTTTTTTAAAAAAAATTTTTCTTTATTTTTTATTTCTTTAAGTTACATGGAGAGGTACTTTTACAAGTGAATCCTCTTTCATCAAGATTCCAGTACTCTTCTCTGAAGGAAAGAGATGAGAACAAGGATTCAACTTAGGGCAGAGTGACTCAAGTCAGGTCATGAGCCTCCTGACTCACTCAAATGTGATTTTGTATTTAAATTAAACATGGGGGTTGACATCACAGGAAGAGTGGAATGAGGTTGGGAGAGATGTTACTATTTGAATGTGGAAATCAAAGCCAGCCATGTTTGGGGCTTCTGTGTCATGCATTACCTTCACCCAATCTTTGGCCTTTCAATTTGAGGCATGGCAGAGATGAAATCTATTAGAGAGCAGTTTTGGGTTATCTGTCAGGTATCTGTCTAACTATGAGTCACTTGCACAGTTGCACATCCACACTTCCAGGTTTTGGAAAGGCGTGATGTTCCTCTCAGATTTTTGGTAACAAGATGTCCAAAGCACAGTCAAAAAGCACAGTTCTTCATTATTCTGGATCTTCAATGTTTGTGCCAAAAACAGCTACACAAATCACCCATCCTCACTCTGTCTTCTATTTGTCATCTTGTTGTTTACAAGCGTAGTGATCAATTGCTCAGACTATAGTTAGACTGCTTGCATTTGTGTCATTTGTTCCTTAAGTCATGTAACTGGAATGTTGAAAGTTCTGGGTCTCAGTTTGCAGACCTGTAAAAGTTAGTGCCAGTACAACTATCTTAGATTATTGTGACGATTAAATGAGATAGCAGATACAACAGCTTTGAAGGTTAGAGTCTGGAATAGCATGAGGACTCAACATGTTTTTCCTTGATCATCAAGGGTTTTGATGGCCACTTCATGCCACATAGTTTGATGGCACCAAAAAAAAAAAAAAGCGCGACAAACTACTAGTATCTATGGAACATTTTGTCTAATGACACACAATACCAAAGCCAAACCAAAAAATAAAAAAAAGAGTGATTATCTAATATAAAAAAAAATCTAAATACAGAACAAAGTGGGAGAAAGTTTTCCATCAGTTCTGAGGATGGAGCAATCACACTTGCATAATAGGTTTCTAAAAGTTGTATGTATAATACATTGCTTTAAAGGAACTCTGGCTGTTAATACAGTTCACCATTAATACATATATATATATATATTTTAATGTTTATTTATTACTTCAAATAACATCTCCATCACAGTCCCCTCCCACCCAGTCCCACCCTCCCACCTTCTCCCCCTTCTCCCAGAACTCATAATTCTTTTTTTGAATAATTAGGCCCCAATTATGAAAATTATAAGGTATAACATACATTCCCAATGTCAAGTCTATGCATATTTAGCAACTAATATTAATATTCTATTATCTATCTCCATGAGTTTAAAGTTCTATACCTAACTCAGTTTCCATCCTAACTTGCATTACCAACTTAAAAACATCATCTAAGATCTAGAACATGCTTTTAGTTCCTAAACAAGTTAAAATTTGTGAGACTATTACTATTTAGTCTTCAATCACATCAAAGACCTGAGAAGGATAAATATATTTGATTATACAGGAGGTGCAGAGCCAGCAGCTCCCAAAGCTAAGAAATGACAGACAACTGGCTGCCAAGACAGTCCCAAATTTCTCTCCATACATTAGAGCATCGATCTTCAGCCTCTTGGCCCAGTATCTCTGACAGACATTAGTTGTAAACCAGAAATTATGAAGGACTTGCCTACCCTGTCTTGACCAAGCTAAGCAGTTGACTTAGCTTCCAAGTTTTGACCTTTTTGGACAGCATCCTGTCTACAGCTGAAGCAAGGGATTTTTCTTACCCAGGGACAAGCTTGCCACTAATGCAACCATTGCCAAATGATGATTCTTCGATGCTCATCCTCTACTTGGAGTAGAATAGCAGATGCTGTCAGGAGCTGACATGCCTCAATATTAAAAATCTTAAGTTAAGAAAATATCTCTGAATGCCATGTTCTACAGATCTCTTGAGGTTTTTGAAGACCACCTATCTATCTCAGTATATTTGGATAAGCAAATGCTGCTTATTTCTTAGCAACTTGATTTCTGGTTAACTTGGAAAACATCTATGATAAACTATGCGAGTACCTAACCAAATGACATGTTTAGATGACTATTAGTTTGCATTTCTTAATTATCCTAAACACTTTGTGACAGTTGCTATGAAAAGGCCAAAACTTCATATTGCATTTTTAAACTTTACCTAGGTACAATACCTTAAAAAGGGTTAACCTTAATTTTGTATTACTATATAAAGATCAATACCAATGTATCCAAATATATTCTTAATTTTGTATCAGTATGCAAAGATATAAGAGCATATTCAGTAATCTCTTCCTTTTTCTTTATCATTCCTATATTATGTCTATATCCCATTTTTTCAAGTTTTTCCCCCCCTTCATAGGAGAGAAAGAAGGATATAGAAAAGAAAAAAAAAAGAAATCCCTGGGTCTAACCTCCAAAACCTATTTAACAAGACCATTTAACAACTTGTAACCAATCCCCCTAAATAACAACAAACATCTATAACCCATCAAATGATCAAAGAGAAGAGAAAAAAAATCGCCCACCCACCTTCTGGGAATGGGATGTCACTCTCTTAAAATTATTTCATGCTGATTTGGGATGTAGGAAACCTGTTTGGGGCCCAAATAAGAATGGAAAAATGGTAAAGCAAGTTAATAGTAACATTTGATGTTCAGTCCTTTTGTGCTCAGCTATTTAAATGTCCTAAGATCTTTGCAATCAGAGGCTGAACTTCAGGGTTTTACTGAAGTCCTTGATGGAGCAGACAGGAACAGACTATGGGGCTGAACCATCTTAGTTAGTCATTTTGAGTTGTTTTGGTTGTAGATTTTTGAGGAAACAGCTATTGAGGAAGTCTGCGAGGCTGAATCATCTGGGCTACTTGTCTTCTTTGGTTTCTGGTGCCTTTTCTTCAGAGGTTTCAGTTTTCCAGTTTTCCCTGGACTCCTTGGATGGATGATTTTAATCTCTTGGAAAAATAAGAACAGATCCCTGCCCTAATCCTAACTCTGGGGGCACTACTTTTTGGGGACAGGTAATCTTTCTTAGAACAAATTGGTTTTTTTTTTGACAATATAAAAGATATTATCTTTCAATTGAGATAAAAATTCTTTTGATAATTTGGAACTACACATATCTTTAAGTAGTATTTTGTGTTCACAAAGGATAATTCACTTTGAATTTCAGCATGCCTTTTGTGAGTATCTTTTAAACTTCAATCACTGGAAATCCTAGGTGCCTGTCTCTGCCTTCCAAGTATTGGGATCAAAGGCATGTGCTTCCCAATTGTTGGGATTAAAGGTGTACACCACCACCCTTGGATATAAGGTCTTTCTGTATTTGGAGCATTCTCTAAGTCAGACTGGCCTTGAACTCAGGGATCTGCCTATACCTGTCTCCAGTGTGTTGGGATTAAGGGTGTATGCCTCTCAAGTGATGGAATTAAAGGTATGCACCATCACCACCCAGTTCATTGTAACTCTAGAATTTAAAAGGCAACTAACTCTATAGTGATCCTCCTGAATCTATTGAAGTTAAATGGATTGGCTAACATTGCTGCCCTTTTCAAATATTTTACCTTAGCTCCAAATTACTTCAGCTCTTAGAGATTTAGAAAACCAGATTGAACTGTAGTAACTCTTAATTTAATTACAACTTTTAAAACCTCTTTTTAATGACAAACAATGAAAATATCCTTTATATATATGAAACAAACTTATAAGCTGATATACAAGAGTGTGTGAGCCATGTGACACCTGAAATCTAACTTTCTATCCTGAAATTAAGACCATTTTTCCTTTCATGCCACTAAAGCAGGTATGCTTTTAGTAAATTACCATTTGAAAATTTTATATTTTATTTTTATTATATTTTTAAAGCTTAGTTGCCCCCCCCCCCCTTTTTAAAAAATTAATTTGGTTTTTCAAGTTACCACTCGAACACAGTTTCCTCCCTCCTCCCCTCCTGGTCCATTCCTCCTCCCTCTCACTCTCCTTCCTTTTTAAAAGAAAATATTTAGTCTAATTACCATGGAGTTTAGATTTAACAGTTAAAAAAGTTTTAGCTGATAATAGGATTACCTTTTTATTGAAGAGTATTTATCTCATGGCAACACAGACAGACAGATGGACACATAGACAGATGCAAACACACACAGACACACACAAAGACACACAGATTGACAGACAGATAGCCACACACACACACAGGCATGTACCCACATACACCAAGAGAGCACAAAACCAAAGCAAATGATCAGATGAGATTACATCATACTAGAGCATTTGTGCTCAGAAAATGCAGGAACCAGCAAAATGAAATTAAAAGGAAATCCATTTCTAAGTATTAAAATAAAGAAAACCTAAAATAGCCAATGGGTACATGAAAATGTGCTTGATATTAGTATTTATCTGGAAATGCAAATCAAAGCCACAATAAGCTATCATCTCACTCTTATTAGCGTGACCACTACAACAAAGCTAAAAATAAGTTTTATTAAGGGTGTGAGAAAGGATCCTTACCTGCTGTGGTTGGGATATAATTTAGTGCATCTATTATGGAAAGCAATATGGAAGATCATCAGAATATTTGAAATAGTGTTACTGTTATCCCACAATGGTACTACTGGGTATTTACAGTGGAATTGGATTCAGCCTGCTAAAGATACCTACATGTCCATATTCACAGCACTAAGACAAAAAAAAAATCAAGTATCTATTGATAAATGAAGAAACAGATGTGTGTGTGTGACACTCTTCAACTTTACAAAAGGAAGAAAGAAATCCTGATGGTTCTGACAATGGATGAATCTGCGAGACACTTATAGCAAGTGAAGTAAGGCAGAGACAGAGAAATACTGCATATCCTCCCTTAAATGTGAACCCAAAAAGTGGAACTCACAGAAATGGACATTGTAATCATGTGTTGTAGGTAGGAAAAGTGAGGATATGTTGGACAAAATGTACACAAGCTCTGAAGAGCTATATAGACCGTGGTGACTATAGTTAATAATAATAGAGACTTGATATTTGCAGAACACGTTGACATAAATGTTCTCACCACACACAAACAAGTGTACTTATGAGGAGTGCTAGTTTAGATGTTTGGTTATCTCAATTTGGTAATAACTTTACAGTGTATATCTATATCTTAAAGCATCGTATAGTAGGTATGTGTATGTGTGTGTGTGAGAGAGTGTGTGATTAATACATAAATGTGAAAAAAAACATATGCCAGTGGAGGAACATCTAGAAAAACACCATAGTTTGGGGAAAACTTGCTGAGGGTGGCTGAGGACAACTGTGAGAAGTAGAATGCTATATTAGAAAAGCCACTCTATATTTGTCAATAGAGGAAAAATAAATAAAGGGGAATGGTAGCGGGAGATGCCTACGTTTCAAATTTGAACTGGAGTCCTGTTGATCTTAAACCAAAGCACACTCTGTATTTAAGGAATGGATAGAGTTGGCATTTAAATTTTTTTATTAATTTAATTTTTAAAGTTTCATCTCCATCAAAGTCCCCTCTCTTCTCTACTTCTAGCCCCCCCCCATCCCTCTTCCTCATCACTGTCCTCTCCTACTCCTTGGATGAGGGGAGTACCCACATATCAAACCCCCTCAGTTCATCAGTCACATGAGGGCTAAGAGCTTCCTCTTGTACTGGGGGCTGATATGGCAGCCCATCTAGGGTAAGGTGCTCCACTAACAGGCAACAGGATCTATGACTTGCTGCTTGGTGGAGTTTTTCATAGGATAGTTATGCTAGGTTCCTGTCTGTTTGGGTCTGTAGGTTGTAGGATGGTTATCCTATGTTATATGGTTAATATCTACTTATAAGAGAGTACATACCATGTGTATCTTTCTGGGTCTGAGTTAGCTCACTTAGGACGAGCTTTTCTAAATCCATCCATTTGGTTGCAAATTGCATCATTTCCTTGTTTCTGATAGTTGCTGTGCAGTATTCCATTGTGTAAATGTAAAACAGTTTTTAAAAATCCATTCTTTGGTTGAAGGACATCTGGGTTGTTTCCAGTATCTGGTTATTACAAATAAAACTGTATCTGGCTATTACAAATAAAGCTGCTATGAACATTATTGAGGCAATATCCTTGTGGTTTGGTGGAGAATATTTTGGATATATGCCCAGGAGTGGTATGGCTAGGTCTTGAGGTAGAACTCTTCTAATTTTTCTATGATATCATCACACTGATTTTCATAGTGGTTGTATAAGTTTGCATTCCCACCAGCAATGGAGGAGTGCTCCTCTTTCTCCACATCATTGCCAGCATGTGCTATCACTTGAATTTTCGGTCTTAGCCATTCTGACAGGTGTGAGATGGAATCTCAGAGTCGTTTTGCATTGCATTTCCCTGATGACCTCGGATGTTGAGCATTTCTTCAAGTGCCTCTTGGCCATTAGAGATCCTCTTCTGTGAATTCTTGGTTTAGTTCTGTACTCCATTTTTTGATTGGATTACTTGGTTTGTTGGTGTTTAAGTTCTTGAGTTCTATATGTATTTTGGATATTAGCCCTCTGTCAGATGTGGGGTTGGTGAAGATGTTTTCCTAATTTGTAGGCTTCCATTTTGTTCTAATGACAGTGTCCTTTGCCTTACAGAAGCTTTTTAGTTTCATAAAGTCTCATTTATTGATTGTTGGTATTAGAGCCTTAGGTATGGTGTTCTGTTCAGGAAGTTGTCTCCTGTACCCATGAGTTTGTGGCTTTTCCCTACTTTCTCTTCTATTAGATTTAGTGTGTCCACTTTTATGTTGAGGTCTTTGATCCACTTGGATTTCAGTTTTGTGCAAGGTGATAAATATGGGTCTATTTGCATTCTTCTACATGTTGAGATCCAGTTAGAGCAGTGCCAGTTGTTGAAGATGCTTTCCTTTTTCCATTGTATGGTTTTGGCTTTATTTTTGGCAAAAATTAAGTGACTGTAAGTGTGTGGGTTTATTTCTATATCTTCTATTCAGTTCCATTGATCCAACAGTCTGTTTCTATGCCAGTACCATGCTGTTATTATTATTATTGCTCTATAATACAGCTTGAAATCAGGGATGGTGATACCTCCAGATATTCTTTTATTGTACAGGATTGATTTAGCTACTCTGGGCTTTTTGTTTTTCCATATGAAGTTGAGAGCTGTTCTTTCAAGGTCTGTAAAGAATTGTGTTGGTATTTTGATAAGAATTGAACTGAATCTGTATTTTGCTTTTGGTAGGTTGGTCATTATGTTGATCCTACCTATCCATGAGCATGGGAGATATTTCCATTTTCTGATATCTTCATCAATTATTTTCTTCAAGGACTTGAAGTTCTTATTGTACAGGTCTTTCAGTTTCTAGGTTAAAGTTACCCTCAGGTATTTTATAATATTTATGGCTATTGTGAAGGGTATTGTTTCCATAATTTCTTTCTCAGCCCATTTGTCTTTTGTGTAAAGAAGGGCTACTGATTTTGTAGAATTAATTTTGTATCCAGCCATCTTGCTGAAGGAGTTTATCAGCTATAGGAGTTCTCTGGTACAATTTTTGGGGTCATTTATGAAAACCATCATATCTTTTGTGAATTGGTATACTTTGACTTCTTCCTTTCCAATTTGTATCCCCTTGGACTCTCCTTTAGTTGTCTTAATGCTCTAGCTAGAAGTTCAAGTATTATGTTGAAGACATATGGAAAGAGTGGGCATCCTTGGCTTGTTCCAGATTTTAATGGAAATGCTTTAAATTTCTCTCCATTTAATTTGATGTTGACTATTGGCTTGCTGTAAATTGCCTTTATTATGTTTAGGTATGGGCTTTGTATGCCTGATCTCTCCAAGACTTTTAACATGAAGGGGTGTTTTTCCAACATCCAATGAGGTGGTCATGTGGTTTTCTTATATTTCATCTTGTTTATATGGTGGATTATGTTGATGGATTTTCATATGTTGAACAACCTCTGCACCCCTGGGATGAATCCTACTTGATCATGGTTTATGATACTTTTGATGAGTTGTTGGATTTGATTTGCAAGTATTCTATTGAGTATTGCATCCATGTTCATAAGGGAAATTGGTCTGAAATCCTCTTTCTTTGTTGGGTCTTTTTGCGATTTAGGTATCAGTGTGACTGTGGCCTCATAGAATGAGGTTGGCAGTCTTTCTTCTGTTTCTCTTTTGTGGAAGAATTTGAAGAGTATCAGTATTAGCTCTTCTTTGAAGATCTGGTAGAATTTTGTGCTGAAACCATTTGGCCCTGGGCTTTTTTCAGTTGGAAGACTTTTAATGGCTGCTTCCTTTTCCTTAGGGGTTATAGGAATGTTTAATTTGTTTATCTGTTCTTTATTTAACCTTGGCACATGGAATCTATCAGGAAAATTGTCCATTTTCTTTGGTTTTCCAATTTTTTGGAATACAGGTTTTTGAAGTAAGAGCTAATGATTCTTTGGATTTCTTCTGTGTCTGTCATTATTTCCCCCTTTGTGTTTCTGATTTTGTTTATTTTGATAATTTCCTTCTGCATTTTAGTTAGTTTGGCTAAGGGTTTGTCTATTTTATTGATTTTTCTCATAGAACCAGCTCTTGGTTTCATTGATTCTTTCTATTGTTCTCTTTCTTTCTAATATATTGATTTCAGCCCTGAGTTTGATCATTTCCTGCAGTCTACTCCTCTTGGGTGTGTTTTCTTCTTTTTGTTCTAGATATTTCAGGTGTGCTTTTAAACCACTACTATGGAAACTCTACAATTTCATTTTGAAAGTGCTTAGTGCTATGAACTTTTCTCTTAGCACTACTTTGAATGTGTACTAAAAGTTTGGGTATGTTGTTCCTTCATTTTCATTGAATTCTAAGAAGACTTTAATTTCTTCCCTGACCCAGAGGTCATTGAGTAGAGAGTTGTTTGGTTTCCATGAGTTTGCAGGCTTTCTGTTGTTGTTGAAGTCTAGTTTTATTCCACAATGGTCTGATAAATTACAAAGGGTAATTTCAATTTTCTTATATCTGTTGAGGCTTGCTTTGTGACTAACCATATGATCAATTTTGGACAAGGTTCCATGAGGTGCTGAGAAGTAAGTATATTCTTTTGTGTTTGAGTGAAATGTTCTGTAGATATTGGTTAGGTCCATTTGATTCATGGTGTCAGTTAGTTTCATTATTTTTTTGTTTGGCTTCTGTATCATTGATCTGACCATTGGTGAGAGTGCTGTGTTTAAATCTCCCAATATTAATGTGTGGTGTTCAATGTGGGATTTGTACTTTAGTAGTGTTTCTTTTATAAATGTGGGTCCCCTTGCATTTGGCACATAGATGTTTAGCATTGAGATGTCATCTTGGTGGATTTTTCCTTTGATGAGTATGAAATGTCCTTCACTATCTCTTTTGATTAACGTTGGTTGAAAGTCTATTTTATTGGATACTAGAATGGCTACTCCAGCTTGCTTCTTGGGTCCATTTGCTTGGAATATATTTTTCCAATCATTTTTTTCTGAGATAATGTCTATCTTTTTTGCTGAGGTGTGTTTCTTTTAAGTAGCAGAATGATGCATTCTGTTTCCATGTCCATTCTGATAGCCTGTGTCTCTTTATTGGGGAATTGAGTTCATTGGTACTGAGGGCTATTAATGACCAGTGATTGTTAATTCCTGTTATCTTGTTGTTGGTGGTGGTAGTGTGTGAATGAGCTTCACTTCTTTTGATTTTCCTGAAGTGGTGTTATTTGCTTCCTGTGTTTTCTTGGGTATAGTTATCTTCCTTGGGTTGGAGTTTTTCTTCTAATATCTTTTGTAGGGGCTGGATTTGTGCATAGATATTGATTATGTTTAGTTTGGCCATGAAATATCTTAATTTTTACTTTTATGTTGACTGAAAATTTTGCTGGGTTTAGTAGTCTCAGGTGGTATCTCTGATGTTTTAGGGTCTGTTTGGCTTTTAGGGTCTCTGATGAGAAGTCAGGTGTGATTCTGATAGGTCTGCCACTATATGTTACTTGGCCCTCTTGCCTTGCAGCTTTTAATATTCTTTCTTTGTTCTATATATTTAGTGTTTTGATTATTATGTGATCAGAGGATTTTCCTTTCTGGTCTAATCTATTTGGAGTTCTGTAGGCTTTCTTATGTGGTTATAGGCATCTCTTTAGGTTTGGGAAATTTTCTTCTATGATTTTGTTGAAGATGTTTTCTGGCCCTTGGAGCTGGGAGTCTCCTCTTTCTTCTCTTTCTGTTATTCTGAGGTTTTGTCTTTTTATAGCATCCTTGTTTTTCTGAAGGTTTTGTGTCAGGACATTATCTTTGACAGATGCATTGATTTCTCCAATATATCTTCTGTGTCTGAAATTCTTTCTTCTATCTTTTGTGTTCTGTTGGTGATGCTTGGGTCTCTAGTTCCTTTTCTTTTTCCTTGGTTTTCCAGTTCCATGGATGTCTCAGTGTGTGTTTTCTTTATTCTTCAACTTCCCCTTTATTCCTTTTCCTCTCTTGTTTAACTAAATCTTGCATTTCTCTAAGAACTTTAGTTATTTCCACAACTTGTTTTACTGTAATTTCTTGTTATTCTTTGAGGGATTTGTTTTCCTCCCTTAAGACCTCTATTATTTTCTTAATCATAGGATTAAGGTAATTTTTCAGTGTTTCAGTTGTGTTAGAATTTCCAGGGCTATCTGTAGCATTATAGTTAGTTTCTGGAGATCCCATATTGCCTTGGTTTTTTGTTTTTGCTTTTTGTTTGTTTTTTTGACATGTGTTTGTACTGGCTTTTAGCCATCTTGTTTACCCTGGTGTTGTCTGGTTGTTTCTGATGCCAACTTGTCTTGGTGCTCAAGGAAGACCCCCTGTTCTGGAGGTTGGCTGATCCTGTGATTTTGGTGTCCAACTCTGGATGATGGATAGGTCCCTGTAATAGAGACTGGATCTTCAAGAGTGGCTGCAGCTCTCCTCAGCTGGTTGTGACCTGATTGGACCTATAGCCAAGGGATTGGAGTTGTGTGGGGGGGGGGGACAGTGGGACTATGCTGTAAGGTCCTGAGAGCTGGTGGATCTCCTCAGAAAGGTAGGTTGAGTTGTGGACCAGAGGCTGAACCTATGTGCCACTGGAGCCTTGGTTCTCTCCTCACTAGTACAGTCATTCTGGGTTCAACAGCTTGGCTGTTGATCCACCCATTAGTCACTGAGCTCCACTGGAGCCACAGTCTAGGACTGATTGTTGCACAGGCTGGGAGCTCCAGCCAGGATGGGTGTCAGAGACAGCAGGCTGTCAGCTGGCTGCCACAAGAGCACAGGTGCTCCAGTGAGTGACCAGTCCTAGTATTTGCTGGGGAAACACTAAGTGTTTTCACTCAGCCTTGGCTAGTGATCACTCTGCTGCAACTGGGTTTGGCCCCCTGTCCCTCAGCTACTGTGTAAATGGTATGCCACCATGTTGGGAGCTCCGGAAGGAAATTCTCACTGGCCTTTGCTGTTCATGGTCCAGTTGTTCTTTCTGTGAAGGCAGGCAGGTCCGTGAGGAGGTTGGAACATAGGGAGACACACATGGCTGCTAACCTGTGGCTGGAGCTGTGGGCTGGATCCGCATATGACTTGGCCCAGAGCTCTTCTCCAGATGGATAACAGAGCTGGCTGGTCTCAGGGTGGTGTTCTTGGTGCCTAGGTGCACTGTTTGGGGTGCTGACCAGCCATAGAGTTCGCTGTGGAACTTCATACACAGTCTGTGTTTCACCGTCAGCTGTGGGGCCTCATGTTCAGTCCACAGTGACTAATCTCCTTCACCCATTACTCGGATACTGTGCTCTATGCTTGGCGCCATATTGGAATTAATTAGAGTTGGCATTTAAAACACCAACACACACACACACACACACACACACACACACACACACACACACACA
>CAJQZJ010032121.1:1848965-1870567 GCA_907164525.1 Lophiomys imhausi
ACACACACACACACACACACACACACACACACACACACACACACACACCCTCATACTCTAAGTTCTCCTTTTCCTTCTTTCTCATTGTTTTTCTTTATATTTTCCTCTTCTTTTAGGTTTTCTCTTTATAGTTTCTTTCTTCTTATGCCAACTTTTTATCATCAACTTGCCTGTTCTCTAGCATCTGTTAGGGACAGTGTACCTGCACCCTCACCCACCTTTTCCAGTTCTGTAGAGTTCATTGAGCCTAGTGCTAGAAGGAGGCAGAGATTCACAGCACAATTTCCATCTTGTTCCTCTAACTTGATTTGCTATTAAATTTTCTAAACAAGAACTCATTTGTACAAAATGATGTTGGAGTTCCAGAAAGGTTAATATTGCAGCGTCAGGGTACTGATTTCATACTCATTTCTTATTTTCTTTAACCGCTTCATGAATAGTAAACAGATTCAAGTAAAAGCCCTTTTCAAATAAATTTGTATTTGTGTATATATATATATATATATATATTTCATTATTACTCCTTTGAACTATTTATCTTTTTTATTATGTTGTTGGCCAGTAGTGCTTGTTGATGCTCTTTCTGTGTGTGTGTGTGAGGGGGGGGGGGTGGGCTGGATGGCTGTTTTATAATCTTTCTGTGAATCACACAACTCAGGATAGCACCTTTGAAGCATCTTTTCAGCAGGCTTTACTGACTCACATAATGAAGCAGTGTTATCTCTGACATATCATAGCAATTATGTGTGCATTGGTATGGTTGCCACATTCTGTATGAAAACAATATTCCATAGGCAGGTTTGTTCATCATTCACTCCTCTGCTGGGGACAAGGAGGTTCAACTTGTCTACATTAGAGAGGAAATAGTCATGAAGAAGAGGAGGGAAGGATGATTCAACATTTGTTAGAAGAGGTCATTTCACATTACTCTCTCATCTGTGCCATGGGATCTGATGGTTTTGAGAGGGAGGAAGGATCTGAAGGTTTGTTTATGAGTAAAAGGATGAGTTCCGTTCCTTAACAAGTTATGCCAAAAAAAAAAAAAATCAGTCTAATGTTCATGGAAGTGAGGCTGGGAGAGTAGGTGGGCATGTGCCATAGAATTTTTAAAAGTTACTTGCTAATCAAAAACATGCAATGCAACGTGAGGTAAATGTCTCTATGATCCTGCTGTTTCCTTGCTCCAAGTTCAGAGGTGTTATAATAATTGTGTGTGTGTGTGTGTGTGTGTGTGTGTGTGTGTGTGTATGTAAACTAGAGGAGAACCTCATCAGGAGCAATCCACCTTGTTTTTTTAAATAGATCTTTTTCATTTATTTATTTTTTTTTTTAATTTATTTTTTCAAGCTACATCTCAATATCTCCTCCTTCCTCCCTTCCTGGTCTCTCCCTCACTCCCTCCCTCTTTCTTGTCACTATCCTCTCATCCTTGGATGAGGGGAGCCCCCACACATCAAACCCCCTCAGTTTATCAGTCACATGAGGGCTAAGAGCTTCCTCTTGTACTGGGGCCTGATATGGCAGCCCATCTACAGTGAGGTGTTCCACTAACAAGCAACAGGGTCCATGATTTACTGATGGGTGGAGTTATTCATAGGATAGTTGTGCTAGGTTCCTGTCTGTTTGGGTCTATAGGTTGTAGGATGGTTGTTCTGTATTATATGGTTAATATCCATTTATAAGAGAGTACATACAATGTGTATCTTCCTGGGTCTGAGTTAGCTTACTTAGGATGAGCTTTTCTAGATCCATCTATTTTTTGCATGTGAGGGAAGCTGAGGCTTAGAGGGGTACAGTGACTTTGCTAACGTCATACCTTCTGTAAGGAGCAGAGCTGGATTTCAAAGGGAAGTGTATATGCATTTTAATTAGGAAAACACTGGAACTGGAACTAATAACATGTTCAGAATGACAGTGTTTCCCTGAATAAATGATATGGCCTTGAACACCATCCCAGTCTGTAAAGTGATGGGACTGATCTCCTACCTAGCCTCCTAGTGTTAAGAGTCTGACATCCACAGCTATTTTTTTTTTTAACCATGTCTCTTTTACTGAGACAGTAAGGTCATTTCCAGGATTTGGATTAATGGTTTTCACTATAAATTCTCATTTCTGACACTACACACTTCAAATGGAAATTGCATATCTCACACAGAGAGAGCATCTTTATCAGGCAGTACTGGGTTCACAGTGCAGATTAGAGGTGACAAGTATCAGGGAAGCTCAGATCCCTTTCAATTCGTTCGTTTAAGTCAAGGAAAAGGAGTGTGTGAGAGGTGACGCGATTGACGTGGAGCTTCGGAGCTCCGGCTGCTACTTGAGTTATGGCTCCTAAGCCCCAGAAAAGATTTTCCATTTAGCTAGGTGCGGAGCTTCCTGGCAGACAGCTGCCTGCACAGCTGGGACCCCGACCGTCACTCCTTGTGCAAAATGCACTGAAGTGGCCCTCAGCTGACGGTATTCATGCCCATCTGTTTTGATAATATGGCAGCCTCCTGAATATTGGTCAACTCCACGATTCTGTTTCTCTCTCCGACCTCATTAATACATGCAAACCTAAATCTAGGGAAGACCAAAGACAGTATATTGACCAGGTCTGTCCATTTTGCAGAATGAGAGCTGAGGTGTAAAAGACCACATCTTGTCCAGTGTTCACACATCTATGGAGAAAAATACTTGATGTTTTAGGCTTAGTGCCTTTGCCCATATACTCCTGAAATTTCCAACAGTGACCCTGGGATTCCTCCCAAAGTACTATTGCTGTGACAAAACAGCACAACCAAGCCAAATTATAAGGTAGAATTTATTTTGCATTACATTTGTAGAGGGTTAGAGTCTATAATGGCAGGGCACAGCATAGCAGGAGGTGACAGGAATTGTGTCAGGCACAGGAAGCTGAGAGCTCACATCTTGAGCTGCTAGTGTGAAGCAGAGAATGAAATAGGTGAGGGTTTCTAATCTCAGAAGTCTGTCTGTCCCCAGTACGTACTTCCTACAGCAAGGGCTCACTTGCTAAAGCTCCTGAAATAGCACCACCAAGTAGGGACCGAGCATTGAAATGCTCAAGAATATGGGTGGAGGGTGGACTTTCTCATCCAAATCACCACAACAACCTTGTCATAAACATGATCTTTCCATATGAAAATACCATGTAGAACGCAAATTGTGTCCAGAAAGTGCTTGGTGTCATCAAATCTTTTAAACATTTAGAAAACTACAGTTTATTCACCGAATCAGGCATCATGAGAGAGTCCGTTTCTAGAGATTTGTAGGACAAAGTCTTATACCTTTACTGTGCCATCCGTTCCTTTCCCCTCTTCCCTCCCCCCCTTCTTTCTATTGCCCTACTATTTTTCTTTTGTTTGATTTTTGAGAATGGGTTTCACTGTGTAACTCAGGGTGGATTCTTGTCTCCTTGTCCTAAATGCTGGGATTACAGGGCTGTACTGATATATAATATCACAGCTAGATCTGTTTCTTCACTCTTTGTTTTCTTTCTCATTCTGTCTTTTCTTTTATGCTCTGCCCCTTTCTTCTTACTGCCTTGTTTTTTCTTTTCTCATTGCTTGTACGTTGTATTCCAAGTGTATCCTACCTTGGAAATTGCCATGACACTATGTTCTAGCCATTCAGTTTGTTCCCATGGGCCCCTGCATATCATTCCCAAACAAACCCGAGTATGCAGAAGCAGCATTGGACCTCAATAGAACATCCTCAAAGCAGAATGGGTCACAATGTATCATCACTGAATAATTGATTCATATTTGTCACTACATAATCAACACTTATACTTCTTACACTTCATTAACTTTCCACAATAATTTTGATTCAAGAATAACTATCCCCAGTGGATAGGTGAAGAGGATATGTCTTAGAGAATTGTAACTATGGTAATGTTTGCAAGCATCATGGCTAAGGTTAGGTTCCAGCCTCAGGTCTCTGTTTTGACACAGGCTATGCAAATAGCCTGGAGCTCTGGTTAAAAATTGATATTGCTATTTACTAGGCCTACAGTGGTGTCATCAATTTTGGAGTTTTTACAAGCACAGATTCCTGCCAGTGGGCTATGAATACCCTTTTAACACAGCATGGAGGTTCTTATCTTGGAATCTGAAATGCTTGGGCAGTACCTGGCTTTTCCAAGATGTTGAACATTATGTTTTTGGTGAGCAAATTGGTTAGAGCCATACCTCTACATTAGGATGTATAGGAAATTCAAGGAGTACAACCAAAACATGATGTGATGTGATATTTCATGATAATTAAAGGAAAAAAATTAGATTTTTATTACCTGAGGGTTTCTATAAATGGGGACAGGGAATGTTGGACTGAGAAATTTTGGGATAATCAGTTCTTATTTGTTGCTATTAAGGTACATAGCCTTCAATAAAAAGCTCCCAAAATAATTAACTTAGATTCAGTTTCATCCACACACAGAGACATTCCCATAAAAGAAATGACTATTTGTTAAATGCCAGTGCTCCAGGATTGTCAGGCCTCTTCCTTTGTGAAGACAAAACACAGACAAAATGATGGAGGGAATGGTGGGGTCTTAGCATGTGGTACTTATTTTATAAAATAGAAAATGAGAAAATATATGATGTCCTACCAGGTTCTGAGAAGGTGACATGTCCTGCTTGAACTAACAGTGTCATTAGCCATGAAACCTGAAACCAGCATATGTCAGTCTAAACTCGGCTTGAGAAACAGCTTGGAGACCATTAGTTCCCTTGACACCAGAGGGCAATGTGACATTTTAGAGACAAAACCCAGAATAAAGAGAGCTCAGAATTCTGGGGAATGCTTTTAGAGGAAGGCAAATTATTTTGAGATTCCTTCTATTTTTAAATCATATTTACAGAGGCAGTGTGGGTATGCAAGAATAGGCAATGATTGTGAGATTGATATTTCCTTGGAAATCAAAAGATGAGTCAGGCTGGGTTCTTGCATCCTGTTGGCCAGGTCTTAGAGGGTGGAATTCTTTGAAGATTCATTCTAAGTTAATATCTTTCTTTTGCTTTATAAAGATGAATTCTAACTTATAAATAAAGGTTAGGGTGGGCATGTGGATAGACATTTTCCATTACTTTTAGGGATATGCTGTTTTCTTATTTAATTTACATAATGAGGAAAACACTGCAACCTTCTATCTCTACGGATACATTTCTTCTTTTTTGAGACTATCACAAGGTCTCAATGTATTTGAGGCTATCATGTCTTCTTGTGAGGCTATTATGAAGATTCAATGTCTTTATTTATATGAAGAATTCCTCATCACTAAAAACCAAATTGGGTTTCACTTAAGATATTTACTTAAGATGAAACTATATATCCACAAAAGAGCTATTTATGGATATTTATATCAGCTTTATTCAAAGTGGTGGAAATCTGGGAGCAGCTCAAATGTTCATTGTGCAGTGAGTCCATAAACAAATAGTGCTTGTAGATTTGAATGAAAATGGCCCTCATGGTGGTGGTAGGGACCTGGGTGTCCCACCAGGGTGATTGAGCTGAAAGCAGGGAGTAGGGGTGGAGAATCCTGACCAAGACCAATGGGATGCCATTTGGGCACAGCAACTGTTTCCTGCCAATGCTGCTCACTTGGTGTACTTCTGGAGGACTCCATTGTGGACCTACAGAATCAGACCATGGCCACCTTCATCTGGAACATCCACTGCTTTGGGCTGATTGTGTGGAGGACCAATGTGTTTACTGTGTGAACTCTTACAACAGTGGCTGGATAAGAATCTATAGGGAACCCTGCATTTTCTTTATCTTATTTGGCATCTCCAGAACTGTCCAAAATTAGGTCTTGCCCAGTTCAAAGGAAATGTGTCTAAGAAAATGAAGGGCTTTGAGTGCATCTTGTCCAAGCTACAAGGTAAGGCCCTTTTCAAAACACTTGTTGAGACAGCCAAAGAGGCCAACGAGAAAGCAAAGAAGATGCACTGGCTGTGACAGATGAGGCCAAGGACCTAGCCAACAATGATGCCACCACCGTCAGCAGCAAATTGTCAGTCTGGCTTCCTTTCCCTTCTCTCCAGTGTACTTGATTATTAAAAATCAACCTATATCCCTCTCTGCTGTCTGGGTAATGGGTTAGGGTACTTTCATGGTCAGCATCTGCAGTACAACCAGCTCAGTGTCCACTGGAAGACAACAGCAATGACTTGCCAAGGTTACAAGCAGTATGGAGGTGAAGTGGTAATGCACAGCAGATTATGCATTCCACTAGGGCAGGGCTCCTTGTTTTATTCTCGGCTGTATCCCAAGTACCTTGAACAATATTTAGCACATAACAGGCACTCAATAAACATATTATTTGAATGGCTCCCTTATACTCAGAGGCACTATTGGGAGGTATGGCCTTGTTGAAGGAATTATGTCTCTGGGGGTGGGCTTTGAAGTTTTAGAATCTCCAGCTAGGCCATGTGTCTTTCTCTTCCTGCTGCCTTCCAATCCAAATGTAGAACTCTCAGCTACCTCTCCAACACCATGTCTGTTTGCATACTGTCATACTTTCCACCATGATGATGATGCACTAAACCTCTAAACTGTAAGCCAACCCCAATTTAATGTTTTCCTTTATAAGAGTTGCCATGGTCATGGTGTCTCTTCATTGCAATAGAACACTGACTAAGACAGTGGTGCCTCCACATCATGGAATGTTGATCAGCAGTAAGAAGGTACAAATGGCTGATATCTGCTACAAACCAGATGAACCTCAAAAGCATTATGGTAAGTGACAGGAGGGAGACACAGAAGACTACATACACACTGTGCAATTTTGTTTGTAAGACTTGGAAAAAGCATAACTTCAGGTATAAGATGACCAGTGATTGACAGGAAGATTAACAGGTTAAGGGGGATGGAAAAGGCAGCAAAACCATATAAAGAAGCACTCTGAAGTGATCAAACAGTTTTAGATTTTGTATTGCTAAATGACTTCATGTATTTTTGTCAAAATCATTAACCAGTGCATTTGCAAAGGATACAGTCCCCCTTAAGCCCATTTTAAAAAGAAGCTGGGCCTATGAGTGTGGGGTATGCAATTTTAATCCCAACATTGGGGAGGCAGAGACAGATAGATCCATGGGTTCCCTGCTCAGTCAGCTTAGTTGAATTAGGGAGTTCCAGGTAAGAGTGAGAGACCCTTTCTTAAAACAAACAAACAAACAAACAAACAAACAAACCAAAGAAGGTGTTCTGAGTAAGTACATCTGATGTTAACTCTTGTTTCTATATTCACAAGAACATATGCTTACCCCATACATGTTTTTGTATGCACACAAAAGTACATGTACACATACATGCATGTATGTGTGAACATATAAAAAGTCACATGTGATTGTGTGAGTACACACACACACACACACACACACACCAAAAAACCTGGCTAATAATGGAAACATAAATTTAAAAACCTCAGGTCAAAAATCCATGGCAGATTTTCACAACAGTATAAAAATTCTTGGCATCATCTACAACTTTTCTATACATTACAATGAAACTTTAAAAATAAAATTTACTTTTAAGAATGAAGATCACCAATCAACTATGCTGTCTTGTCTTTGTTGACCATCGTAGACACCATCAGTTATACCCATTATGTGTCATGAGTCAGTGTATCTTGTACCATTTAAGCTTGGATGTACCCACAACTTACCTGATGATTGTTTTAAAGCACAAAGTCTGGAGTATGCATGTAAATTCTGAACTTCTCTCTAGTTCCAGGATGCTAGTGCCATGGCCTCATCCTTTGAGTGGCCAGTGCTGTGGGCCACTCTTTGAGTACATGGCTTTACATATAGCACATAAGTACTTATCATGTTGGAATCTGAAGTCCTTGGGTCATAACTGTGCCCATATAGTTCCAAATACTTAATATTGTATTTCCATTAAATAACTCGATCAAAGACTGTATTTCAATATGAAGGTACATAGAGAAGGACCTGCACTTTGAAGTTTTGTAGTTAAACAGGGAAGGTATAAATCATTAAATTAAAAAAAATATTTATATGATTATCTTGTCTGTATGCACCATGTCCATGCGCTGTGTGTGCGCACTGCCTGTGGAATCAGATCTGCTGCAACTGGAGTTACAGAATGTTGTGAGTTGCCGTGTGGGTGCCAGTAATTGAACCCATGACTTCTGGAGGAGCAGCAAGTTCTCTTCACTGCTGAGTCATTTCTCCAGCCCCTGTATATAATGTCTTAAAGATTTGATTTTGTATTTATTGTTATAAGAGAAAGAACCATTTGTTGGACTGAAAGGGGGAGGTGTTGGGGGAAAAAGATATACCTTAAACTAAAAAAAAAAAAAAAAAAAAGAAGGATAGAGGATGGGGGTTGAGGTGAGATGTAACTTGAAGAAATAAAATATAAATTATAAAAAAAGATATGAGTAAAGGAATTCAATGAAATTAAAAAAAGATTTTATTTTATTTTAGTTATATATGTGTGTGTGTGTGTGTGTGTGTGTGTGTGTGTGTGTGTGCATGTTTCTTTGAATGTATGCCATATATATGGGTATCCAAAGAGGACAGAAAAAGTAAAGCATCAGATCCCCTGGAACTGGAGCTCTAGGTGATTGTGAGCTGCCTGAAATGCACAATGGGAACCAACCCAGTGTATTTCTGTGATGATGTTGCAGGTCTGTTGCACAGTTTTCCTTCAATATGCTGTCACCTTCACCAAAGCAAAATATGTGTGACATTCACCATTTATTTATTATGACCAACAGGTGCTGACTCCAAAAAAGCTTCTGTGTAATGGACAGATAACCATAGCGACGTCACAAGTTGAAGGCATAGAGGTTCTTTTATCAAACCGCAACATCAGGAAGAATCCTAAGACTTAGAGAAGAGTCAAAGCCTCTTTCATTTAGAAACAAAGTCAAGATACCAGTCAGAAAAATCAGTAGGACATCAGTACTTAACTGGCACTTGCTTCTGTGTTCCCTAACACCCTGTGCTTTCTCTGGAAGAGGCTGCCCCTCAGTCTTCTCTTCATATTCTGGCCCATTGCTGGATACTTTGTCACTATTCTCCTAGGTCTGTCAATAATGGAGACCAGTCTATCTTGCTGTTGTACTAATGAGCTATTTGTGAGCCAGATCTCCTAGACTTGAAGGATTGCTGTTTTCACTGTGTGCAGTTTGTTGTTCTTACTATTGGAGAGGTCTCAAGGCAAAGTTGATAAGTGTGTGTGTAGTTGTTTGATGAACAGTCCTTTTTCAATAAATCTACATTCCAGATCTAGTTTTATTATTTACTGTTTTTGTCATTAGGACAAGTCACAGAACCTCTCAGAACTCCACTTTGTCATTTGAAACACTGGGAATATGATGATGTTGCTTTTCTTCACTAAAGGCCAGCTTTGTAACTTGTGGTAGAAGTTTTGATTTCTTTAAAAACATGGTTGTGTTGAATGAATGTGTTTTCTGTTTTGGTCTCAAGTATAGGGTGTGGGGATGTTTGGTCTACTGCTGAGAAACAGAGTCATGAGAGTTCCATGAAAAAGGTCCTGATGGAAGAGCACACGATGTTTTGCCAGCTGGAAACTGCCACGAGTGGGAAACTTGCTTTTTGCTAGAAAACATCCTTTAATGGACAGAATCCTTGGAGAGCACATGATCTTGGTCAACATGAAAGTACCTCATGTGGGGGGTATGATATCAGGCAATTAGAAAACATCCTTGTGTGGATTTTGAGGGGGTATAAATAGAAACCCTAGAAACATGAGGGTTTTTTTTTCTAGGCTTTGCTTCTTCACTTTGAAATACACTTCAAGACTTGATTCTTCCAAGGCTCGCTGCTACCTTGCCTGCTGAAGATCAAAGCCCAGGTTGGTCTGAAGAGACTACAAATGCTGCTGCTGCTGTCCCTTCTCGACCTCCTCTAAACTGTTGCTGATTCATTTTGTTCCTTGTACCTGTTCCTGTGTATGCTGTTTGGCTTGACTGTTGGAATCCTAACAAATTGCCCCAAGAACCTGCGTCTAAAGGGGTTTACACTCTCTGTCACTTCTAACCGTTTTTCTCTTCTACCTTGGGTTGGTAGGTTGGATGGAAGGTAAAGATATAAAATTTTATATATATATATATAAAATTTATATATATTTATATATATTTTATGAGTTACTATAGGCATATTTTAAATATATATATTATTTATATATAAATAATTATAAATATATAAATAATTTATATATATTTATATATAAATAATATATATATTTAAAATATGCCTATAGTAATTCATAAAACCTTACTCATTCTCATTTCTGTGAGTATAATGAAGTCTTAAAAATTATTTAAATCTGACTGGAGAGATAGCTCAGCAGCTAAAAGTACCTGCTGCTCTTCAGAAGACCAATGTTTGTTGTAGCACTCATGTTAGGGAGTTCACAGCTGCCTGTAACTCCAAGCGCAACTCTCATTCTAGTGTATGTACCACCCTCTTCTGGCCTCCCAGGGCATGATGCATGCACAAGCACACATACACACCAAACAGATAAACAAACAAACAAACAAATAAAGAACAAAAACCTCGGCCAAATGGTTTAAGTACTCCTTGCTTAATTGGAAAAAAATTCAAAATTGCAGATGTCGTGTTACCAGAATGATAGACTCTTTGCATATGAGAGAGTGGTTGGCTGAGTTACCCAACTATCTTCATCATGATTCATGTTCAAGAGGCTTAATTAGAAGTCTTATATGAAAAATATTTCAGTATAAGGCCAGTTGCTGCAAGTTTTCTAGCCATGGTAAAATTTGACTTCAACCTTGTTTGCTTTCAAATGGACAGCTGTAGATGAATGTTAATTTTTCTTTGAGGGCTTTTTAAAAATAGGTTTTCTTTGCTAGTTTTATTTTCACAATGCAATCAAGGACATTAGTACTTCTGATAAAACAGCAATTAAGTGTGCCACTTCTCAGCTTGTAAAGTAATATGCAGACTTTTACACTTATACTGTCATGTCTTTATTCCTGTCTAGGTATATATATATCGCCTTTGAACTACCTTAACATATATATCTGTAAAATGTCAGCTTTATTCACTTAAAGTTTGTTGATCAAGCAGCAAGTGGAAAATATCCATTACTTTTATTTAAATCAGTTCTTGTCAAGGTAAGTAAAATTCATGTAACTAACTGATCCCATTGCTTTGATCATTTCTATCTTAAGTTATCACAAAATTTTCCTTTTCTTAATGTGTGATAAAGTGAACTAAACACAGGATGGTAACAACTGTTTTTAAGTAATATTTTCTGAAAATATTTTTGAATTTGAGAATATTCTAAAAAATGCAAATGGATAAAAACAGAGAAAGGTTTCAGTAGGCTATCCAGAACTTTAGGCAATTTTTCTCTATGACGTGGGTCTTATTTCCATTTATGTTACTTGGATAGCTCTTTGGGGAGTTTCTGAACTCTTGAGAATTATAGCTTACTCACACACAAAATGGACATAATCCATTACTATGTAAATATAAGGCATTAATGATCTAGGGATTTAGGTCTAGGAAGGCAAAGCTTGTATCCCATATTAGTATGAATAATTATTTTTGATGCTTCTTAGTACATTGCCTAGCATTTGAGACACATTCCTACTAATGAAAAGGAAATGATCTTGGATGAGAGTTGGGGGATGTGGAATCAAATTGTTATGTGCAGTTGTCTAAAGAGGGTTTTGTTTTACATGCAATTGTTCCTTTGCTTTTTCTTGATTACAATTGTGATGATTTAAGTTATTCCCCTTACTAAAACAGTTTCAATACTGACTCTTTTTTTCTTTTTTCTTTTTTTTATTAAATACTTTATTTTTTTTTCTTCAAGTTACATCTCAGTCACAAACCCTTCCCTATTCCCCCTTCCTGTCCCACCCTTCCACTCTCTTCCCCCCAACAGCTTCCCCTTTCAGTCCAACAAATGGTTCCTTCTCTTATAACAGTAAATACTATACAAAACAGCAGAAATAAATATGCCACATTTATGAGAGTTAAATGGCCCAGTATACCTTCCCAATGTCCAGTTCATACATATTTGGCCCCTGACTTTAACATTCTACCATCTAACCATCTCCATGAGTTTAAAGTTCTATAACTGACTTAGCTTTCATACTAACTTGCATCACTATTATAACCATCTTCTTAGATCTAGAATGCCCTCTTGATTCCTAAACAACTCAAAATTTAACTACGAGACTCTAGCTGTCTATTCTTCAACCACCTCAGAGACCTGAGAGGGATAAATATATCTGATTATATAGGAAGTGCAGGGCCTGCAGCTTCCAATACTAAGAAATGACAAACCAGTGACTGCCTGGACAGTTCCCATTTTCTCTCCATACATTCCAGCATCAGTCTTCAGCCTTTTGGTCCTGTTTCTCTGACAGACATTTATTGTAGAGCAGGGATTATGAAGGACTTATCTACCCTGTCTTGGCAGAGCTAGGCTGTCAACTTCCCTGCTACCAAGTTTTGTCCTTTTTGGACAACAGTCTGTCTGCAGTTGAAGCAAGGAGTTTTTTCATGCCAAGAGATAGGCTTGCCACTAATTCAACCATCTCACACTGGCGATTCTTCGATGCTTATCTTCTACTTGGAGTAGAATAGGGGGTGCTGTCAGGAGCTGATATGTCTCGATATCAAAAAAATCTTAATTTAAGACAACATCTTTGAATGCTATATTCTGCAGATCTCTTGGGGTTTTTGAAGATGCCCTATCCATCTCTTGTATTTAGATAAGCAAATGTTGCTTGTCTCTTAACAACTTGATTACTGAGTAGCTTAGAGAATATCTGTGATAGACTGTCTTAGTAGCTAACAAAGTGACATGCTTGCATGACTAGGAGTTTGTTTTTCTTAACTATCCTAAACAGTTTAAGCCAGAGCTTCACATTTCATTTTTAAGTATCTCTAGGTACGATACCATTAGGAAGCGTTACCTTTAATTTTCTATCAATATAAAAAGATCTATTCAAATGTGGCTAAATATACTCTTAATTTTGTATCAGTATACAAAGATCAATACCTATGTAGCCCAATACAATCTTAATATTACGTCCATATACAAGGGTCAATACCACTTTAGCCAAATATACTACTAATTTTGTATCAATATACAAAGGTATAAGGGCATATTCAATAATCTGTCCCTTCTTCTTGGTCCTTCCTATGCTATGTCTATGTCTCATTTTTCTCAAGTCCATGCACTCCTACATAGGAGAGAAAGAAGGATACAGAAAAGGGAAAGAAGGAATACCCTGGGTGTAACCTCCAAAACCCATTAAACAGGACCATTTAACAAATTGTAATCTCTTTCCCTAAATAACAGAGTTTTCAGTTATCCTTCAAATAACCAAAGGGGGGGGGGCGGAGAAACACCCTCCCCATCCTCTGGGCATGGGACGTCGCACTCTTAAAATGACTTCCTGCTGATTTGGGTCGTAGTAAACCTGTTTGGGGCCCGAACCAAAATGGAAAAATGGTTAAAAATGTTAGTACAATCCTTTTATGTTCAGTCCTTCTGTTCTCAGCTGTTTAGATGTCCTAAGGAGTTTGTAGGCAGAAGCTGATCTTCCAGGCTTTACTGAGGTTCTGGCTGGGGCATTGTGTAGAGCTGAACAGTCTTAGCGATATTGAGTTGTTGTGGTTGTAGGCTTTTGATGGAGACAGCTATTGAGGGAGTCTGTCAGGCTGAATCAACTGGGTCACTTGTCTTCTTTGGTGTCTGATTCTGTTTTCTGCTGAGGTTTCCGTTGTCCAGTTGTCCCTGGGTTCCTTGAATGGATGCTTTGATTCTCCTGGAAAGATAAGAACAGAGCCCTGTCCTAATCCTAACTCTGGGACAATTACCCTCTTTTTTTTGGGGAGGGGGGCTAGGTAATATTTCTCCTGAAGCAAATTTGTTTTTTTGACAATATATGAAGTGTTATCTTTCAATCTGGGTTAAAGAAGAAATTATTTTGTTATTTTGGAGCTAAACCAGTTTTAGTGTATATATTTTGAATCTCAAAGGACAATTTGTTTGTATTGAGTAGGCCTTTTGTAAGTAGCTTTTAAACTTAGGTCCTTCCAAATCCTATGTGTGTGTCTCTGCATTCTAATTATTGGGATCAGAGACCTGTGGTTCCCATCTGAAGGGATTAAAGATGTGTTCCAGCACTCCTGGATCGAAGTTTTCTCTATTTACAGTTTGTTTTGTATCAGGCTGACCTTGAGCTCTGAGATCTGCCTGTTTCTGTCTCTAGTGTGTTGGGATTAAGGGTGTACTCTTCTTGAATGATGGGATTAAGGGTGTGTACCCTCACCACCCTTTTCCGTGTAACTCTAGAATTTATAAGACCACTAACTCTATGGTGCTCCTCCCGTCTCTGCTAAAGTTAAAGGCATGGGTTAACACCAAATTTCTCATGTATTTTACCTTTTTTTTTTTGTTTGTTTTTTCGACACTTGGAGGTTTATAAAACTAGGTTGCACGGCTGTATCCTTTATTGTATTTACAGGGTTTTAACATTGTTACCTGCTTTTTTTTAATTAATAAATTTATTTGTTTGTTGCTTCAGGTTACATCCTTTTCATATTGTCCTCTTTTCCCACTTCCCAGCCCCACCCACCCATGCTCTACCCCCTGACCCTTCCGTCTTGTTCCTCTGGGGTGGAGTGTCCCTGCATAACAGTCTCTCACCACAGATCAGGAGTCATATGAGGGCCAAGAGCCTCTTCATACACCGGGGGCCTACGAGGCAGTACTGCCAGTGAAAGGTGTCTCCTTGCTACGGGGGAAAACTAAAAAAAGACCAACAAACACACAAACCCACAAAAACAAAGAACAACAACAAAAAAGAGAGGAAAAAGAAAAAGGAAAAGGAAAAAGAAAAAGAAAAAAAGGAAAAGGAAAAAGAAAAAGAAAAAAAATTTATGTCCATGTTCCTTTTGGTGTGTTGGTTGTAGTACAGATATCCTGTACAATATAGCTAAAATCCTACTATAAGTGAAAAGATGCCATGTACATCCTTCTGAGTCTGGGTTAGCTCACTCAGGATGAGCTTCTCTAGATCCATCCATTTTGTTGCAAATTGCATGATTTCATTGTTTCTGATAGCTGAGTAATATTCCATTGTATAGATGTACCACAGTTTTTTAATCCATTCTTCAGTTGAGGGACATGTGGGTTGTTTCCAATTTCTAGCTATTACAAATAAGGCTGCTATGAACATAGATGAGGAGACTTCCCTATGTCTCCGTGAGGGGTACTTTGGGTGTATACCCAGAACTGGTATGGCTGGGTCCTGAGGCAAAGTTATTCCAAGATTTCTAAGATATCACCAGACAGACCTCCATAGTGGTTGCAAAAGCCTGCACTCCCACTAGCAATGGAGGAGGGTTCCCCTTTCTCCACATCCTCGCCAGCATGTGCTGTCATTTGAGCTCTTTATCTTAGCCATTCTGACAGGTGTGAGATGGAATCTCAGGGTCGTCTTGAATTGCATTTCTCTGATGATTAAGGATGTTGAGCATTTCTTCAGGTGTCTCTCGGCCATTAGGTATTCCTCCTTTCTGAATTCTCTATTTAGCTCCGTCTCCCATTTTTTGATTGGATTATTTGGTTTCTTGGCATTCAGTTTCTTGAGTTCTTTGTAGATTTTAGATAATAGCCCTCTATCAGATGTGGGGTTGGTGAAGATTTTCTCCTAGTCTGTTGGTTGCCGTTTTGTTCGAATGACAGTGTCTTTTGCCTTACAGAAGCTTTTTAGTTTCATGAGGTCCCATTTATTAATTGTTGATCTCAGGTCCTGAGCTGTTGGTGTTCTGTTCAGGAAGTTGTCACCTGTGCCAATGAGTTCGAGGGTTTCTCCTACTTTTTCCTCTAGTATCTTTAGTGTGGCCGGCCTTATGTTAAGGTCTTTGATCCACTTGGATTTAAGTTTTGTACAAGGTGATAGGTATGGGTCTAGTTTCATTCTTTTGCAAGTGGACATCCAGTTGGACCAGCACCATTTGTTGAAGATGCTGTCCTTCTTCCATTGTGCGTTTTTGGCTTCTTTGTCAAAGATTAGTTGGCCATAGGTGTGTGGGTCCATGTTTCGGTCTTCAATTCGATTCCATTGATCCACTGGTCTGTTTCTATACCAGTACGATGCTGATTTTATTACTATTGCTCTGCAGTACAGCTTGAAATCTGGGATGGTGATACCTCCAGATGCTTTTTTTATTGTACAGGATTGATTTAGCTATCCTGGGCTTTTTGTTGTTCCATATGAAGTTGAGAATAGCTTTTTCCAGGTCTATAAAGAATTGTGTTGGTATTTTGATAGGAATTGCATTGAATCTATATATTGCTTTTGGTAGGATAGCCATTTTTATTATGTTGATCCTTCCTATCCATGAGCATGGGAGATCTTTCCATCTTCTAAAGGCCTCTTCCATTTCTTTCTTCAGGGGCTTGAAGTTCTTGTTGTATAGGTCCTTTACTTGCTTGGTTGGAGTTACCCCCAGGTATTTTATATTGTTTGTGGCTATTGTGAAGGGGGTTGTTTCCCTTATTTCTTTCTCGGTATATTTGTTTGTTGTATAAAGAAGGGCTTCTGATTTTTTTGAGATAATTTTGTATCCAGCCACCTTGCTGAAGTTGTTTATGACCTGTAAGAGTTCTTTGGTGGAGTTTTTGGGGTCGGTTATGTATACTAACATATCATCTGCGAATAGGGATAATTTGACTTCTTCATTTCCAATATTTATCCCTTTGATCTCCTTTAGTTGTCTTATTGCTCTAGCAAGGACTTCAAGTACTATATTGAAGAGATATGGTGAGAGTGGACATCCTTGTCTTGTCCCTGAGTTTAGAGGAAATACTTCAAGTTTCTCCCCATTTAATTTGATGTTGGCCACTGGCTTGCTGTATATTGCCTTTATTATTTCTAGGTATGGTCATTGTATGCCCGTTCTCTCCAGAACTTTTAGCATGAAGGGGTGTTGGATTTTGTCAAATGCTTTTTCTGCACCTAGCGAGATTATCATGTGGTTTGTTTCTTTCATCTTGTTTATATGGTGAATTACATTGATAGACTTTCGTATATTGAACCATCCCTGAATTCCTGGGATGAAGCCTACTTGATCATGATGTATGATACTTTTGATGTGTTCTTGAATTTGGTTTGCTAGTATTTTATTAAGTATTTTTGCATCTATGTTCATGAGGGAGATTGGTCTGAAGTTCTCTTTCTTTGTTGGGTCTTTGTGTGGTTTAGGAATCAGAATGACAGTGGCCTCATAGTATGAGTTTGGCAGTGTTCTTTCTGTTTCTATGTGGTGGAAGAGTTTGTAGAGTAATGATGTTAGTTCCTCTTTGAAGGTCCGGTAGAATTGCGTGCTAAAGCTATCTGGCCCTGGGCTTTTTTTGGTTGGGAGATTATTAATGACTGTTTCTATTTCCTTAGGGGTTATTGGGCTGTTTATGTTGTTAATCTGATTTTGATTTAGTTTTGGTAGGTGGAATTTATCGAGGAAATTGTCCATTTCGCTTAGGTTTTCAAATTTGGTGGAATATAGATTTTTAAAGTAGAACCTAATATTTTCTGGATCTCCTCAATGTCTGTTGTTATTTCTCCCTTTTCATTTCTGATTTTGTTGATTTGTGTTCTTTTCCTTTGCCTTTTAGTTAATTTGGCTAGGGGTCTGTGTATTTTGTTGATTTTCTCGAAGAACCAACTATTGGTTTCATTGATTCTTTGTATAGTCCTTTTTTGATTCTAAGTTGTTGATTTCAGCCCTAAGTTTGATGATTTCCTGCCTTCTGCTCCTCTTGGAAGTGTTTGCTTCTTTTTTTTTTCCAATTCACCCAGCTTAGCTGTTAATTCACTAATATGAGCTGTCACAATTTTCTTTTTGAAAGCACTCAGTGCTATGAACATTCCTCATAGTACAGCTTTCATTGTGTCCCATAGGTTTGGGTATGTTGTGTCTTCATTGTCGTTGGATTTTAAGAAGTCTTTGATTTCCTTCTTTATTTTTTCCCTGACCCAGTGGTCATCCAGTAAGGAGCTGTTCAATTTCCATGTGCGTTTAGGCTTTCTGTTGTTTCTTTTGCTGTTGAAGACCAGCTTTATTCCGTGGTGGTCTGATAAGATACAAGGTGTTATTTCAATTTTCTTGTATCTATTGAGACTACCTTTGTGTCCAACTATGTGGTCGATTTTGGAGAAGGTTCCATGAGGTGCTGAGAAAAAGGTGTATTCCTTTTTGTTTGGGTGAAACTTTCTGTAGATATCTGTTAGGTCCATTTGTTTCATGATCTCTGTTAGACTCAATATTTCTCTGTTTGGCCTCAGTCTTGATGATCTGTCCATTGTTGTGAGTGGGGTGTTGAAGTCTCCCACTACTCATGTGTTGTGATCGACGTGCGATTTAAGTTTTAGAAGTGTTTCTTTTACAAAAGTAGGTGCCTTTGTATTTGGGGCATAGATGTTTAGTATTGAGATTTCCTCTTGATGAATATTCCCTTTAATGTGTATATAATGCCCTTCTTTTTCTTTTTTCATTAACTTCAGTTGGAAGTCTGTTTTGTTTGATATTAGGATGGCTACTCCAGCTTTCTTCCTGGGCCCATTTGCTTGGAAAACCTTTTCCCAGCCCTTTACTCTGAGGTAGTGTCTATCTTTGGTAGTGAGATGTGTTTCTTGTATGCAGCAAAAGGACGGGTTTTGCTTGTGGATCCACTCTGTAAACCTGTGTCTTTTTATTGGGGAGTTGAGTCCATTGATGTTGATGGATGTTAGTGACCTGGGGTTGTTATTTCCCTTTAGTTTGGTATAGGTGATGGTCCTGTGCCTCTTTTGGTTTAGTTGCTGAGGGGTTTTCTATTCACTTTGTTTTCTTGGGTGAAGTTTTCTTCTCTGGGTTGGAATTTTCCTTCTATGATTTTATGTAGGGCTGGGTTTGTGGGTAGATATTGTTTAAATTTGATTTTGTCATGGAATATCTTGTTTTCTCCATCTATGTTGATAGAGTGTTTTGCTGGGTATAGTAGTCTGGCTGGGCACCTATGATCTCTCAGGACTTGTAGGATATCTGTCCAGGCCCTTCTAGCTTTTAAAGTTTCTGAGGAGAAGTCAGGTGTAATTCTGATGGGTCTGCCATTGTATGTGACTTGACCTTTTTCTCTTACAGCTTTTAATATTCTTTCTTGTTCTGTACATTTGGTGTTTCAATTATTATGTGGTGAGAGGAGTTTCTTTTCTGATCTAATCTCTTCGGTGTTCTGTAAGCCTCTTGAATTTTTATTGGTATCTCTTTTTTCAGATTTGGGAAGTTTTCTTCTATGATTTTGTTGAAGATATTTCCTGGACCTTGGAGTCGGGAGTCTTCACTTTCCACTCTGCTGGCTTCCCTCCCCAGCTGCTCTGCCGTGGGTGCGTGGAGCTTCAGCCCCTCCCGCCACCTGTGCCGGTTTCACTCCCTAGCTGCTCTACCGTGGGTGCGCGGAGCTTTGGCCCCGCCTGCCTGTGCCTGCTTCCTAGCTGCTCTGCCATGGGTGCACGGGGCTTCAGCCCCGCCCACCTGTGCCTGCTTCCCACCCTGAGTGCTCTGCCTGCCAGCTTCCTGCTCTCTTGAATCCCCTGTGGCTCGAGCGGCTGCGGACCACCCGCCGAGCGCCCTGTTTCTTCCTTGCCTTACCCTGGGACTTTTAACAGTCCCTTGGGAGCTGTGAGTGTCCCGGAGGGTCTAGCCCCTCCGGTTTTTGCACAGTGTCCAATAACTCTGTGTTTTTTATGGCTCTTTTCTCCCACGATCAAAATGCGTCAGTGCAGGTCGCCGCCATCTTGGCCCCCCCGACTCTTTTTTTCACATTTTCCTTTCATTGTTTAAAAGTCGAGGATTTGATTCTTGAATACACTATATTTCCATCTTTTCCACCCTTCCCTATCCAACTCCTCTTCTATCCTTTCAACCAATTCCTCTTAAATTTATGACCACATCTATGTTTATTTTTGTTCTATGTGACACACAACCTACTAATTTGAATTAGTGTTGCCTTTATTTGTATATGTTTAGGTCTGATCACTTAGGACTGAGGTCTCATCTCTGAAAAATAAACAACAAAACAGACAAACAGCCAGTAACTTCTCTAGGCTGTTCACCTATGAGTGGGGCTTTTGTGGCATGTTGACAGATAGAGTCTTTGCAGGTCTTATACTGGCAGCTATATTGTTGAGCATTCACAAGAACAATATCCCTATTATGTCCCAAGAAACAATCACATAGCAGTAATCTAGTCTTTAGGCTGTTTGTATACTCTTTCTATCCTCTCTGCCTGAGCCTTAAGTATAGAGATTGGGTTATAGATATCCTATATTAGGCTGGACACCCCATGGCCACTTGTTCTCTGCAGTTTTACTAATTGTAGATCTCTTTATTAGTTTGTCTTCAGCAAAAAAGAAGCTTCTTTGGTGAATGACTTTTCCCTCATATTCTTTCAATAATAGCCTTCGTCCCCATTAATGTTACTCGTGATTCTTAACTTTTCAAGTTAGTTTTATTCCTTTTCTTTGCTTGTTCGTCCATATAAAATTGTTGATATTTCCATTACAACTTAATGTCCTATCTTGTTAGAGTGTGTAGAAAATCTACCTTTGGATGTCTGGTTACCAAAGAAAGAGCAGATTGGTAGTTTCTTAGCCAGAGATACCTTTCCCAGCATCATTTGCATTAGGCAGGAATATATGTCAGGTTCTTCCCCATGAAATGTGAGTGAAGGTAGTGTGCATAGTTTATTGAAGAGAATAAGAGACATTTTTCCATTCTCTGTGGTTTATCTTCATTTGACATCTGAATGGGAAAGAGTTAAGAGTTAGAGGAATGTAGGACCATTAAACAAACAAACAAACAAACAAACAAACAACAACAACAACAGAGAACTTTGCCTGGAAGTAACTGTGACTTGTAGATGATCAGGTTAAGGCCATCAGACCCACTGGCATTTCTATGGGTAGCACCCCCTCACCCCCTAATTTCTATTCTGTGCATACACTGAGGCTTTGGGGTTTGTACGCTAGCATTATCTTTACTTAGAAAAAAATGCCATTCAATTTCTATCTTCAGTCCCTGCTATTTCTTCCCTGTTTTCAGCATGATATTATGCTAAGAACTAGTTTTTTTTTCTGTCATTAGAAGAAATCTTGTTCTTTTTAGTAACTTTGAATAGTAGCAAAGGAGAGCTAGAAGGGTTTTTAGGTTATTAGGATTATAAGGAGTTAAACAGACAAGACAGAATTGTGAGTAGGTGTCGGAATTTACTGGGCTGTTTCATTTCCATGTTATTTAATGAGGAAATGCTGAGAGGACTCTCTAGAAGAGAGTTTGGACCTTCTACTTCCCGGAGGCACAATGTTTTTTGTCAGGCAGAAAAGGGTATTTGGGATGTTTAACACTTGTGAAGAGTGGATGGAGAGGGTTATAGCTGACCTGAAGAGAACACTGTGTAGGTAGACAAGAGTGAGACACAGTTAGACAAGAGAGAAGAGACAGACACAGTTAGACAAGAGTGAGACACAGATAAGAGAGAAGAGTGAGACACAGTTAGACAAGAGTGAGACACAG
>CAJQZJ010032121.1:1870577-1895919 GCA_907164525.1 Lophiomys imhausi
AGAGAGAAGAGTGAGACACAGTTAGACAAGAGTGAGACACAGTTAGACAAGAGTGAGACACAGTTAGACAAGAGAGAAGAGACTGAGATTCTGGATCCCAGCTTACTTTTGCCCCTATTGTGTTGCTTAAGTAACTTAATGTGTTTTTCATTTTTCTTGGTTGTAGAGGTTGTGTGTTATTGTTTTCCTTGTATTAATAGTATTATAACAAAGATCTGCCTGAACTTGGGATGCTGTGTCAAATGTGAACTATTTTACTAACATCTCTCTTTGATTTTAAACAAAATTGGTGCATTACTAAGCTTATTCTCTACCGGGTTCCTAATATATAAAATAGTGTTGGGCATGTAGTGGTACAATAAACGATGCTTTTCTGAAAGAAAATATGTGATAATTACTCTGTATTTCTTTCTCTCCCATTATATTGTGAACATTTTTCTGTAAGTTATTTACAGATACATGATTTTTTAGTGACTGGTGTGATCAATATCTAATAAACACGTGTAGAGCCCACATATCCTGCTGTGAGCTTTTCTCCATTGTGTCAGTGGGTAATCACTTTTCTCAAGTTGCTGTTATTGAGCAATATATTTCTGCAGTTCTCTTAGGCCAATGTATCCAGAGCATGCAGCACATTCAGCTCATCAGTGACAATGATGGCAAACTGTGGACCTTTGTAGGTGAGTTAGATTTCTGGAAATAGACACAAGTCACTCCTGCTCAAATTGTTGAATATGAAGAATGATTTGGATTGATGAAAAAGTGAACAGTCTAATGTTGCTTAAAATTTAAAAATAATTTTGATTCTAAAAAATTTTAAAAAAGTAAAAGAAGAGGAAAATAAAAGAAAAATTACAGTGAACAGAAGGACTTACGTTGGGACAAGTAGAGAGAGCTGTACATTTTCACAAATATTCACTTGAATATTTGAAAATGACTCATTTGAATGCATAGCTTTCACAATTTTATAGCGTATTTCAGGTCAGGAGGAAAACACTCAATTTTAAAGAATTCATTTCTTGATTCAATATTCGCAGCTTGTCTCTGAAAATTGGAACCTTTGTCTTGGTCGCCCTCCACCTTGCTACAGATCGTTGAAGTAACTAATAAGAGTAGACTATAGAAAATCTTTGTCTGTAGCATCTTGTACTGGAAAGGCTTAAGGAGTTGCAGAGTAAAGATTGCCAAGAAGAAATGTTGTATTTGTATTTTTTGATGCTTAGTCATACAATAATATCAAAGAATTAGTAAAGCTTTCTTTTTTGAAAGATTAAAACTTAATGTGCAATGCTCAGCATAAATGATATGTTTGGGAGAAAAGGTTTCCCTGCTGGATATTCAGTGCTACCTTCATAGGGCAGTATTTTACTTATATTCTTTTAACTCTTTATAATTCAACAACAAGTTTTGTATTTTGAATTTATGATTTAACAGTTATTTTATTATTATAGTTTGAGAATTTTATATATGAGTATTGTATTTACATCATCTGTCCCTTTCTTTCCCCTCTCAAACTCCTCTCATGTCTCCCCTACTCCCTCACAACTGCATGACCACTTATTATTATTATAAATATTTAGGGATGACCATTTGGAATGGGATGACCTATCACAGAGTGTAGGGAGTAATTCAAGTCCCGAGTGAATGTGTATTCTTTGACATAGGCATTGTCATGCCAAAGACCTCAGTGCCTCAGACCCATGAGCTAGGCATAGGCTTTTCCAGGTGAAGCTCTGAGGAATGACAAAGCCTCCCTCTGGTCCATAAACAGATGTTGATAGCATGTGTATAAACCATCCATTATAGGTTTTTTTTTTTCATGAACTTTTTGGCCTGAAGACTATACTATTCTCTATAGAGACTGTTTCTATCAAGATTGGCTAAACCTGATTGATTACTCGTTCGGCTGCATATGGTAACTCTGCTTCCTTTGTTTATCTCTGTGTAGTGGCACTGCCTCTCTGTATTACATACAGGCATTACCTGTATGTAATAAACATACTGAGCTCCTAGAGTGCTGTGGATTCTCCATCAGAGAGCCCAGACCACACAATCTCAGCTTTTTTGTACATGGTTTTTCTCATTTCCTCATTGAACCCTAGAGAGGGTTCCAATACTCAAGCAGTACAAAGAGACAACAAGAGAGCTCATCTCTGCAGAAGACTGAAAGACTGATTCTCCCTCTTTTAGTAGAGTTGAATTGCCAGTAGCTCATCATCTAGGACCGTGGTTCTCAAACTGAGGGTCACGACCCCTTTGGGGAGGTGAATGACAATTTCACAGAGTTCATCTTACACCACTGGGAAACACAGATATTTACATTACGATTCATAACAGTAGCAAAATTACAGTTATGAAGTAGCAACAAAAATAATTTTATGCTTGGGGTCACCACAATACAAGGAACTGTGTATTAAAGGCTCACAACATTAGGAAGGTTGAGGACCATCGATCTAGGTGTATGGGCTTGTTGGGATGTCAAGTGGTATTGTCATTGTGCAGGTCTTATGTAGAAAAACATATTATTAAGATTTCATGGATTCAATTCCCTGTCATATGTACCAGACACTGTCTTGCAACAGATATCATGATCTTCTAGCTCTTAAACTATTTCTATCCTCTCTCCTATAATATTTCCTGAGCCTTAGTGTAGAGGTGGTGTTGTAGATGTATCAGTTGGTGATGGGTGCTCCACAGTCAGCTGTTCTAAGTTTTGACCAGTTGTGGATTTCTCTGATGATCTCTGTCTGCTACAAAAGGGACATCTTTGATGAAGATTGAGAGCTACACTTATCTATAGATATAAGGATAGGTCTTTAGAATTCATGTGGGAATTATATTGGTCTAGGAATGAATCTGAGCTGGCTAGTTTTATGTCAACTTGGTCAACACAAGTTTTAATAATCTGAGAGAAGGGAACCTCAATTCAGAAAAAGTGTTCAGAAGATGGGTCTCTAAGAAGGCAACCTTGTGGGGCATTTTCTTACTTCATAATCGTTGGGCAGGACTGTTTGATTTATTTGAGAATTAACAGTCTTATTGATGCAAAAAAGTGACTGACTTCCCCCTCCCCGAGATGGAGATATTTTCATCACAAGATAAGACTAGTTTACTTTTCCACTAAAGTTTTTGTGGACAAATTTAGAGAAGAAGATCCTTTTAAAATGACACCTGCTTGCCATGCATTGTGACTAAAGTGTAGGTAAAATGTTCCCCTGTCACCATCCCATGCTTCAGTTTGTGAGATTGCTAGTTAATACTTAAGATTATGAGTCAGGGTATCTCCCAGTCTTTTTACTTGGCATTCTTTTTTATTCTGCAAACACACACCAGCCCAATCATTTTGTGGGCATGCAGCATATTTTGAAATAATGGAAATGGAATAGTTTATAATGCTTCTCATGATAGACTACCGTTTTCTTCCAGGAACTGCTAGGTTTTCTTGCAGAGAGATAAATTCAAGTGCAGTGGAAACATCCACGCTCTCTGCTTTGTAAATCTGGTGGCAGCTGTGTTCATTTCACAAAGCCATGCTGTTTAGAGAATAGCATGAAAAAACTTTTCTTCACCTTGCATGCTTGTTGTATAAACATCACTTTTCCAAAGGAAGCTGCAACTATATTCACAACACTTGCTTAAAGTATGCACTGGAAGCAGATAAACCAAGATTCTAGGATTAGATAAGTATTATAGTGTATATAAGATTGTCATAGAAGAACATTTTATAATGCATTTTGAAATGTGACTTCCATACAAAAACTGCTTATAATTATAAAAATAGATATTAATCCAAGCATTCAAAGGCTAGAGAATAGTTAACTCCTACACATGACATCATACCTTAACAATCAAAACCATGTAATATCATGAGAGGCCTCATAACATGACAGATGTGTCTATCTATGTTCACAGCTTTAAAATTTATATTTCAACATACTTTCAAATATATATTGCTTCTTAACCATTATGTGCAGTGCTACCACAGGGATCTGTGAATGGAAGTGTCCCTGTGTGCATGATCATTTTCCTGACATTTTTACTTCCTTTCTACAAATGGCTGATGGCATCATAAAAGATATTTTTTATTCTCAAAACATTGTCTCAGTAACTGCCTCCAGATGCAGGCCAGATGCATTTGCTGTTTTCTGCCTACAAGGTGTTTTACCTTCATCACAACTGGGCTACCTACTGCTTGTAATTGAGGAGCTTGACTTGAGATATGACCCCATTCAGACAGTCCTGTTCTGATGATTTGCTATGTTCTGAATTGTGATATCCTAACAACATTCATCCAAACAAAAAGAGAAAGAAATGTTCAAGTCCTGTTTTCACTTTGTTTGGAAACAGGGTCTTCCAGAAAATATTGATAAGCTATCATTTACTCCTCCAGATGCAGGAGTAAATGATAACTTATCAATATTGTCTGTAATCCAGTGACTTATGTCCTTACAAGACGAGACATATTAGGGCAAGGAGACCGACAAAAGACAATCATGGGAACATAGAGGCAAAGACTGGAGAAGGGCTATTACTAAAGCTTCCAGAAGATGGAAAGTTGTTGTGTTACAGATTGCAGGGTTGTACATACAGTAATTTTAGAACTCTGAAACTGTAAAAGATTATATTTCTGTTGTTTTGAGCTATTTCATTTGTGGTACTTTGTTATAGCATGACTAGGATACTAACAGTTATTTTTTACTTTCTGTGGAGGTTGGGTCTATGTCTCCCTTAAACTAAAATCTGAGGATGCTCGAATATCTTGGTAAAATGGTATTGTATTTTTACAGGACTTACCACATCCTTTTGTTTAAGTCATATGTCAGCTGCTTATAGTAAAGGATCAGATGTCACTGATATAATACTTACAGTATCTGTCTATCACCTTGTTTTATGGTTTGCATAGTAGCTTATGAATATTCACATTCATTTGTGGGTTTCTGCCTCTGCTTTTTCATTTGTGTTTAGTCCTTGGCTTCTCTGTTTAATAAATCTTTGTTTTTCACCCCATGTAATGTAAGCTTCTGGGGGAATGTGAGCTTTGTCTGTCATTCTTCACAGTGCCTGCAAAACACATTTGTAGTAAATGAGTTCCCAGTGAGAAAAGAGGTGTCAAACAGTATACTTTGTGCTTCCTTGGCTTCCCAGTGCACCTCGCCTCTCTCACCAATCAGGAGGCTGGAGAGCTGGCAGGAATTCCTTTGGGCTGTGGGCAGCATTGATTTTAAAGTGATTTCTATGGGTGCCCGAAAGGTGACTTCTGAAAACTGTTATCTATGGTAGGGCACTATAGAAGACAATACCTCACACCAAGGAAATAGATGTAGAAAGAACAGAGATTAAATTATGTCCAAACATGGCAATAGAGGGATGTTCAGATTTTCCTTACTGGCTAGCTTTTGAGGCAGAAATGCAAATGACTCAAACTGGTTGCAACAGTTCATGCCTCTGTTGTGGGACTTGATTTTTATTTTACTGTGGTAGCATACATATTATTTGGGTTGAATCCCTGCTAATCTCTTCTTCACACAATTTCTTAATTTCCATGCAAGGAACCTCTCAAGAGTCTGAGTTGGATTACCATCTATAAACATAGCAATAGAAATAACCTATAGGTGTGTTTACCATACTCTGAAAGAAATGCTGGCCTGAGACTTGAGACAGAAATGTTTTTGACTAATATTTTAGGAAATATTTTCTATCCTTGAAGCTACCCTCTCTAGCAGGAGGGAAGTAGTGAGAAGTTGAAAGAATGGGGCTCCAGAAAGCCACCCCTTACCTCAACAAGAGTTCAGATGCTTTAGAATTAACACAAAGGGACTTCCTGAAAGGCCAAAGTCTTTTTTCTTTTTAAAAATTTTCCTCCCTGATGGACAAACTACCAAGGTCCAATTGGACACAACACTCTTTTGTACCCTGACTGTTCCCAGTGTCCTATCCAATTCTTCCTTGTATGGTATTCTTTCTGATGCTTGCCAAGTTGGGAACAGTGTGAAAAAAAATTTGTGTTGACTGAGGTGAGGGTTTACAGAATATCTTTGTAATAAACAATTGAGCTATATCAGTGAAGACTGCTATTGCCATAATCTCTTCAGCATATGCTGTTACTTTAATAAAATGGATAGAAATTTTCATTACTTTAATAAAATCTTACTTATTAAGTTATTAAGTTTCATATGTTTAAGTAGGTGTTATTTTTCTTAATAACTGGCTCATGGTACAAACTCTGTGTTTTCCAGATATTTGGATAGGTATGTTGGTTAGTTTTATCTCAACTTGACAGAAGGATAGGGTCATCTCAAAAGAGAAAACCATAGTTGATATAATTTTGCCACTAGATTGCCCTATGGGAAAGCTGCTGATGCATTTTCTTAATCGATGATGGGTGCAGAAGGGCCAAGCTCACTGGGGGCTGTGTTATTCCTGGTTTGGTAGTTCTGCATGTTATAATAAAGCAACTTGAAAAAACCATAAGGAACAAGCCAGTAAGGACTTCTCCATGGCCTCCACACCAGCTTGGGCCACCAGGTTGCTGCCTTGAGGCTCTGTCCTGATTCCTAGGATGATGGAATATAAGTTTTAAGATAAAACAAACCTTTTCCTCCCCATGTTGCTTATCATCATGGTGTTTTATTCCATCAGTAAAAATCCTGGTTGAGGTAATAGGTGAAGCCTGTAGATGTTCTATTCTTGTCGCTTTTTATGCTCTTGTGTGATTTAATAATGGGGTTTGATTTTGCACTAATGCAGTGCCAGATGTCAACTAGTGGTATGTAGATACAGAGGAGCATCCCAGCACAAAGAAAGGTACAGAGGACTACCACAAAACCAATTGGACACACCGTGATAATCCTGGGCTCCTTCAGTACCTTTATTCTTCCAGGCAACTCAACTGAAACTAAATTCAGCACACATTCATATGGGTCTTTTCTACAGGGATGTTCAAACCTTTCTTTAAAAATATACATGAGATTTTGTTCCTCACTTCATGAAAAGCAACTCAATGTTTTTGTTTGTTTGTTTGTTTGTTTGTTTTGTTATTTGGATTAAGACAGACATCCTTATCATGTGACTTTTCATTCCACCATACACCTCAGGTTTCTTTCCACTTCTTAAAGCAAAAGCTCATATTTGTTTTATGCCTCTTATGGTTGTTTTTCTTCCTGTATGCCATTGGACTGACATTAGGATATTTTAAATACTTTGTTTGGTAACTGAGTGAACTTATAGTGATTTAAAATGGCTAGGAATGATGGAGAGGTGTGGTCCTTCTTGCCCTTGTATTGTGATACATTTTTTCCACTAGAATATTTAAGAGTTATCATGTATTAAGCTGATATCTTCAGCTTATATCCCGAGAAATCTTTTCAGGAGTAAAGGTCTTGATCAAGGGCTCTTTGGGGAATTGTTGTCATTTTAAATTGAATTTTGAAAGTCATTACTCATAAAACATGGCATTGCTAAAGTAGTTCCTCATGGTGATTGTTCTGCTTTCAGCCCCTGCACTAGATTAAGGTACTGCAACATTTACAAATTTGAAAGCTATGAGAGAGACTTGAGGATACCAAGGAGTCAAGTGCAGAGAGATCACACTTTATGAGCTAAAGGTCATTTCAATCCAACTGCTAATTCAGAGTTCTGAGTGCAGCATTTGACAGGAATAGCAGCAACAACTGTGGCTGAGGAGGCAATGAGTGATTTCATCATTTAGCTGGGAGTATTAAATTGCTATGACACTGAGCATTGATCAGAAATGGCTGTTCTTAGTGATGGCTACCCAAGGCTTTATAGGTTCTGATTAGTTGCTTGAGAGGTAGCTTTATATTGAGTCAGATCTGGTTAGTAAGTTTTTCTATGATGTTGGGGACTGGGAAGGGCTTTCTCTTTCTAATCCTGAAAAATACTTGCATTTGGTGGTTCACAAGATTATGTTTAGACCAAACAATTTCATGACAAACTTACCCAATGGAGTTTTTTTAGATTAAAAATAAATCCAGAGTTATGCTTTGTGACATAAAAACATATGATATATTATTCATTGTAAACACAAAACTAAACCTTTATATTTTACATATAGTCCTTGTGAGCAGAGGTACACAAGGATATTCATTTTCTAAGGCAATTATTCTCTCATTTTGTTGTTATTTGTTGTGTGCTCATCTGTGTCTGTGTCTTTCTGTGTGTGGCGTATATTCTTTTTAGTATGGGTACATATTTGTTTGAAGACCACAGGTCAACGTGAGGAATTTTTCCTTCAGATACTCTCCACCTTTATTTCTTGAGAGAGATCTTGTCATTGAATCCAGAACTCATAGATATAAAGGTTGGCTGGCCATTGAGTGTCAGGGATCTATTTATCTTTGCCCTTTCGTTCCAGTTCAGTGGCCCTCCATGCCAGGAGCATGCCAACACACCTCAGTTTTTTTTTTTTTAACATGAGTTATTGGGATCAATACTCAGGTCCTTTTGCTCACAAGGCAGCCACTTTGTTTACTGAACCATCTTCCAGCACATAGCACCTCTATGAATATTAGGGTGATAGGAGATAGTGTATAAATACCTTCATCCCAGAGCGGGAGTTAGTGAGGATGCTGTGAAGTTGAGTATTGCCAAATTTAGCTTTAAACAAAACATCTATTTAATGAAAACCTAGGTAGTTAACTAAGGTTGCATTTTCATCAGTATGTTCTGGTCACAGGTCATGGTATAAAATAAAAATATACTTTTAAAGAAAGCCATGGGATCCTCTGTGAACAGAGGCTTAGCTAGCATCTTTGGTGTTCCCTTAGATGCCATGAGCAGATCTGTAGAGAGTTGGTGTTCACAAACAGACAAGCTCCCCTTCACCTTCAGTCATTGGAAAGCTCAATACCTGCTCTTACTACAGCTCACAGTGGTGGCCAGAGGGTGAGAGAAAACCTGAATCCGAGCTCTAAAAGAACAGTGGGAAGTTTCTTTTTAAATTTATTTTTTTATTTTTTAATATTTATTTATTATCAGGTTACATCTCCATCATAGTACTCTCTTTCCACCCCTCCCAGTCCTGCTCTCCCACCCTCTACCCCCCTATTCTTTCCATCCCACTCCTCTGGAGTAGAGAGTCCCTACATATCAGTCCCCCACCCCAGTTCAGCAGTCATATGAGGATCAAAAGCCTCCTCATACACTGGGGGCCTTCAAGGCAGCACCACTAGGGCAAAGTGTCTCATGGACAGGTAAAAGAGTCTATGTTCCTGTTCCCTTTGGTGCATTGGCTGTAGCATAGTTATTCTGTACTATATGGCTAAAACTGATTATAAGTGAATAGATGCCATATGCATCCTTCTGAGCCTGGGTTAGCTCACTCAGGATGAGCTTCTCTAGTTTCCATCCATTTGGCTGCAAATTGCATGATTTACTTGTTTGTGATAGCTGAGTAGTATTCCACTGTGTAGATGTACCACAGTTTTTTTTATCCATTCCTTGGTTGAGGGACATCTGGGTTGTTTCCAGTTTCTAGCTATTACAAATAAGGCTGCAATGAACATAGATGAGGAAACTTCCTTGTGGTTTGGTGAGGAATCATTTGGATGTATACCCAAAAGTGGTTTGGCTGGGTCTTGAGGTAGAGCTATTCCAAGTTTTCTAAGATAAGACCAGACTGATTTCCATAGTGGTTGTACAAGACTGCAATCCCACCAGCAATGGAGGAGTGTTCCCCTTTCTCCACAACCTCTCCAGCATGTGCTGTCATTTGAGGTTTTGATCTTAGCCATTCTGACAGGTGTGAGATGGAATCTCAGAGTAGTCTTGAGTTGCATTTCTCTAATGATTAAGGATGCTGAGCATTTCTTCAAGTATCTCTCAGCCTCCTTTGTGAATTCTCTGTTTAGCTCTGTTCCCCATTTTTTGATTGGATTATTTGGTTTCTTGGCATTTAATTTAAGTTCTTTGTAAATTTTAAATATTAGCCCTCTGTCAGATGTGGGGTTGGTGAAGATTTTTTCCCAATCTGTAAGTTGTTGTTTTGTTTGAATGACAGTGTCTTTTGCCTTACAGAAGCTTTTCAGTTTCAAGTTTTTGAACTGTGGGGCTTGCACTCTGCTGGCCTGCTGGTTGTTCTTAAATTGCTCGAAGGCCCCCAATGATGTAATTGGAGGAATCAGTGATTTTGATATTCTATGCCATCCCCAATATTGAACAGATCTGTCAGGTTTTCATTTTGTCCATTCCCATTTGATTTATACCTTCATTTGAAAAAATATTCTGTTGTAGAAAAGTACAAATATGAAAACTGCTTAACACATCAATTGGTGTGCTAAGATTTGAAGTATTTTGCTGTTGGGTCAAGTGTTCATTTGTGTGATCTCAGAATTAATAAGCTTTAAATAGAAATATTTTTGTTCAGGGGAAGGCAAGGGTAAATTTTATGAATTAGCCTTTTGAGTTGGCTGTGATCATTAGTTACAAGTGGACCAATATAAAATTACGGACATCCTTTTTGCTTCTTTTAAAAATATTATTTTTATTGTGAAGGTATTGCTTTACAAATTGTAGAGAGGGTGAAACACGTTGTGCATAAAGACAAAAGTAATTCTTCCACATCCCCACAGGCAGCAGAACTGCATTAGAGAACATTTCCTTCCAGCCTTTGTTCTGGGCACATATGTGTGTGCTCGAATATTTGCTGGCATGGTGTAGATAAAGTTTTATTTTCTTATCTTTTTGTTTTATGCTATAAGTCTTTCCCCTTCATTAAAGGTTCCATTGTGTGGATGGTGCCATAATTTATTTTACTACTATACTGCTTTTGGACACTGTGGTTGTCTTAAATTTTGTAATCTTATAAATAATGCAGGATACATCTTTGTAAGAAAAAAAATATAATAGCATCTCTCGAATTTTCTTTGGGATGAAAGTCTGCAGGTATGAATATCATATGAAGTGTAGGAAAGAGTGTGTATCTCTCAGTCTTTTCCCACACTATACCCATAATTGTGACAATGTGTGCACCATTCACAGAGCAGGATCATCACGGCTGTCCCTGTTTAGCAGTAGACATTGTCACAATTCAAACATTTTTTGACAGTTGATTTATCCATTTAAGACAATTTTTAAGCACTTAGTATTTACCTGGATCAGGGAAGTCATGGTTGAAATTTTTGGCCTGCCTCTCTGCTCTCCCTACTTGTATTGTCTTTTATTTTCAATACGATAAATACTGGAAGGGGAACAATACTTCTTCTGTGGCTTATATTTTGTGGGTCTATAAAAAAAAATTAAAGTTTCTCAAAATACTAAGTGTTTTGAATATTCAGAGTATATAACTTACATAATGAGATATAATTACAGAGCTTTGTCTTGACCTTGATATTAATGACAAATATTCTGTGTTCAAGGTGTACAACCTATTTCTGAACCTATTTCTCCCCCAAAGAAGTCAGAGTCAGACAAAGGTCTGGTGGTGTTCAGGACGATGCATGGTGGAGTCAGGTTGCCAGATGCAAATCATGTGCCCATACTGAGCAGTTCTGTGACCCTGATCAAATCAAACTCTAAACTTTGGGTGACTCCCATTCTACTGGTCTTGGGGATTGTTAACAAAAGCTCAGCAAGTTTGAGACATTGTTACTATTTTATCATTTATGCTACAAGGTGATATCTTGATATATGTGTACATATATAATTATCTTAATGTAGCTTATCCTTTAATGTGTATTACTGTATTTGAGACAGAGTCCTCTCTTCAAGTTATTTGAAGGTATGAAATAAATTATTAAAAATAACCCCGTACTGTGCTAGATCACAAGAATGCCTGTGTTTTATTTCCTGACTCTAGTTCTTTACCTCCCGTAGTCTCCTGAGATGACTATTCTACTTTCTGCATCTATACATATATTTTTTAGATGACATTTATGTATAAATAGAAAACTGCATTTTTTTGTGTGTTGCTGTTCCTAATGTCTGAACAGATTGTAGATTGAGTTAGCAAGTTGTTGCTGAGTTCACCTTTCAATTTTCTGAGTCAAAGAAGCTTTCATTTGAATTCCTTGAGCAATCATTTGGACAATTATATATTATTGATAAAGCTTTGGTATGGGATATTGAGTTAGGCCTATTCTTGCATTTCGCTGAGCTCCTAATTAATCTAGTTTATATGAAAGACCTGATATACGAGACTTGGAGTTGAATGTATTGATTTGCATATTGATTTTCTTTGAATCTGGAGCTTGCCTGTGTATATCACACCAGAACAGACTCTGCTTTGTTTTGATAAGAAAGATAATTCAGGCGGTTTGGTTTATGGCTTAGGCTGTTAAATTGCAAAATAAAGTGAAAGTTGTCAGCCATTTCCTTTTACAGCTTTGGGAAGGAGGGTTCAGACTAAAGTTAAAGTGTCTAGGCTGCATGTTTACAGGATCCATTTATTTGTCTTGGATTAAACAGTAGGTTTATCTTTAAATTTTTCTCAAATAGTTCCATAGCAGTGTGGCTCTCTAATATACTCAGACTCCCCTGAGTAGCTTGTTCAAACAGGTTTCTGGGCCCCCTCACAAACTTTCTGAGCAACTAGACTAGGTGTGAGGCAGGTCTTCATACGCACATTTCCATGTGAAATGGATTCTTGTACTGGTGGGCAGGTCACCCTTTGAAATTGCTGTCCTTAAGTGGTCTCTGGGCTGTGTATCATGCTAAACAATTACACAATGTGTATTTGGTGAAAATGTGGTAAATATTATCTTGACACATTACTCAGGAGTCTGTTTCATCATAGGTATACTCAAATAGCTGCAAAATGTTTATTTTCTATAATTAAAAATGTTTAGCTATCATACGAAAATAGGCTTTTTTATGACATTTTCATAGATATCACTTTGCCCTATACATATTCACTCTCCACAAATATTTACCCTAAATTCACAGTTTCTTTTGGAGCTGTGGGCCCTATAGTAATGTACAGAATGCATATCTATGAGTATTACAGTTTTATAAAGCTTATTTTTTTGTTCTGCTATAACAAGTTGTATAATGAGAATATTCTTTCCTACACTTGAAGCCTAATTTTGGGATACTATTTTCTGAAAGTTTTGGGTCTATATGATAGAATCTTTTCAATCTCTTCCTGGTTCTTACCTCAGATAACACATTTCCCTGTGAATGGCTGTGTCAGTGTTTGCAGGTCTTACCCATCTAAATTAGAACATCAAGGTATACATTGTGAAAATTTCAATTGCAATGTATTGTTGCTAGATTCTGCATGTCCACATGTACCAGTACAGGACCACATGTTGCCTAGCACCTCACATTCAATTATTAAAAAGAATCAGCTACCCTTCTCTTTAAAAAGAAACACAAAACAAAACAACAAAACAACAAATTGGAGTTATGTATGCTCTATATCCCTTTCTAAAGAATCTTTGTAATGTACCATACAAAAAGGAAATATGTCAAGTTTTCTCTAAAATACTCTTGGAGAAGACTCATGTATCTCCAGTAAACCTCCATTAAAGAAATAAAGGATTAGAGAAAAGGGATCTAACCAAGGACAAAGAGACACTCAAGTTTGTGGACTCTACTTGTTGGCAGGCAGCTCTGTGGTTCTCTTACATTTCTACATGTGTCTGTATGTCCATGTCTTGTGAATTAATCTTTCAGACTAATTTTTCATGGCTATTCACTTGATAGATGGCATTGGCAGACAGAAGCTGTGTCTAGTGCTAGAGCAAAAGCAGGTGCTATTACTGCCCACAGTCTAATAGATTTTAGGCAACAAGCCCCTCATTCGATTCCTATAATTCAGTTCATTGGATGTCAAAGTGCCCCACCTCCTACCTGATCCTCTTATCATCCTTTGCAACTGAATTAAGAGAGAAGATACAGATATGGTGACATGCTGACTCTGCCTATTGATGGGAATAACAAGCTTTCCTTCTCTGATCCACGAGCCATGCGTCTTCTATCAGCATTCATGAGTCCAGTGGATTTAGTTAGTAATTTCTTAGCACTATGTAAGAAACATATAAAGTCCTTCATATTTATTGACACACCTTCCCACAGCTGAGCACTTAGCATAGTTTAATTTCTTAGACAGGTTCTTTTGGAGCTATATTCTTTACTTGTGGAAAAATTATTTTGTGATTTTGCATCTGTACATTCACTAGTGTAAGTATTTGGTTTACAACAATTTCTCTATTGAATTTCATTAGACAAAGTCTATATTCATCTTTTTTCTCTCCCTGTTTTTGATGGGGTGTATGTGTGTACTTGTGTACATGTACGTGTTTGTGTTGTGTGTCTGTGTGTGTACCTGTATGTGTTTCTGCTGTGTGTTTTTGTTTGTATGTGAGTGTGTGTATGTGTGTGTCTATGTGTGTTCTGTGTGTGTGTCTGTATCTCTCTGTGTATATGTTTATGCATATGTCTGTGTGTCTATGTGTGTTTGTGTGTATCTACATGTGTCTGTCTGTGTGTGTGTATGTGCATCTGTGTGTGTGTTTCTGTGTGTGTCTCTGTGTAGGTTTGTGTGTGTATCTGTGTATGCGATATGTGTATATATATTGTGTGAGTGTGTATGTGTCTATGTGAGTGTGTGTGTATGTATATGTCTGTTTGTGTTTGTGTCTATGTGGGTATCTGTGTATATGTATGCATAAGTGTGTATGTGTTTGTGTGTGTGAGTGTATGTGTGTATGAGTTTGTGTCTGTGTGTGTAAATGCATGTATGTGTGTATGTATGTGTATGTGACTTGTATGTATGTCTGTGTGTTTCTGTGTTTGTATCTGTATGTATGTGTGTGTGTATGTGTGTCTGTGTGTTTGGATGCGTGTGTGTGTATGTGGGTATATGTGTAGGTGTGTTTGTATGTATTTGTATGTGTGTGTGTGTGCCTGTGTGTGTTTCATGTGTATGTGTGTGTGTGTATGTATGTGCTGGCCTGTGGTGGTTGATCAGAGTCTTCATCCATTTTATTTTAACTTTATTTTTTGAGACAGGATCTCTCACTCTACCCAAAACTTGTCTATTTGGCTAGTTTAGTTGGCCAGTGAGCTTCAGGAGCCTGCCTGTCTCATCTTCCTCGATAGCTGCAAGGTTGGGATTACAGATACTCAGCTCTATGACTGAGTTTTGGGGATCTGACTTCAAGTCTTGGTGGTAACAGTGTATCAACTGAGGCATTTCCTAGCCCTGAATATATTCTTTTCTTTTATTGTCTTTTCTTTCCTTCTGAAACATTGTTCCTCATACATTGCCAGAGCTTAATACTATTTAACAAACAATGTTTATTGAATGTTTCTGAAGGCATTGAGTCTTTTATTTTAGCGTGTGTTGGAAGTTAGATTCCTTGGCATGGATATCTGGCAGAGGTGAGCATGGAGGATGCTAAATATAGAATGCTGCCGTGATCAATTCCAGTGAATGGGGGAAGAAAATAAAATGCTGTAAAACATTTAATTTTCAAGATTCACAGCCAGTCTTTCAGGGGAGCACTTTTAACAATTATCTTGACCTAACACAATGGTCCAGGGACTTTATAACCAGTACTTGACATCCATTGGATATAAACTTCCTTGGGTGTGAGGTGAAACCATGGAATGAGGACATGTGCTGTAGCTATTCCAGCACCTGGGATAAGAGCTAAGAGGTGTATCACAGAGCACACAGGAGCTTCCTTCAGTATTTCATTTCTGGATTAAAAAAATGAATGTATGACTTGTATCATAGGCTGTTATAAAAACATACTATAGACCATGAGGTTTAAAAGCACAGGAAGCCACTCTAGCCAGGAAAATAAGTAGACTAACTGTAGATCTTCACCTATCCCTCCATTCCTCCACACAATTCCTGAGCTTTATCTTCAACTCTGTATCAGACTATGTGTTGTAGCCTCTTCTCACTCTCTACCTCAATTTCAAAGGGACTAATGCCAGAATCCATGTAGGAAGGACTACATTGAGCAAGTGAGCTTCCTGGAGATAATCCATCATTTTGTATGGCTACGATGGATTTGCCCTGAAGAGACATGACCCTCAGAAACTTTGTCTCTGTATTGTTTCTTGCTGCTGATATGCTTTTCCATGCTTGTCATTGCTGTGTTTTTCTTATATCTGGCATGATGTGGGAGGCCTTGACTGCCTATGGTCTGGTGTGATTGTTTCCTGGGTATTAACCCACTCTGTTGGCTAAATTTCCTACAGATCAAAGTGAAGATATATTTTCATGAAATAATGGTGTTTAGATGAGTTGATGATTTTGTATTTCCTGATAATGACTTTATAGAAGTCCTGAGTTTATTTGAGTAATTATAAGCCCCACCCCCCACCGCAGAATAAGAAAACTGCAAAAAGAGTTCTGTGTTACAAGTACATAAATTACAGTAGAAATAGAAATGGGCTTGGAACAAGTTTACGACCTAGATAAACATTCACTCTAGGTCAGGTCCAGAGATGAGATCATGAGTCTTGGTGTGTGCCGTGATAAGTAAAAACTATTGTTTTGAACTCACAATGAACTTTTGGAGTGTAAGAATGTCTAGTTATGTGTGAGTGTCTTAATGTAAATACATATAAACAATTCTGCTGGGTCATCTCTCCAGTGTTCCCATCCCCACTTTTTTTTTCTTTTTTCTTTTTTAAAGTCAGGGTCTCACTATGAGGCTCAGCTGTATTCAAATTCATGGCAACCCTCCTGTGGAAGCCTCTCAAGTACTGGGGTTACAATCATGAGCTACCATATCCAGTTTGTGTTTTTCTCTTTAAAGATTTATTTTATGTGTATGAGTGCTCTATCTGCATGCACACCTGCAGCCAGAAGAGAGGCATCAGATCACATTGGGGATGGTTGTGAGCCACCATATGGTTGCTGGGAATTGAACTCTGGAAGACCAGCTAGTGAGCTTAACTGCTGAGAGATCCCACCAGCCACCTAGCTTGCTTTTTAAACAGGTTATATTTAGAAAAATCACTCATCTCAGCCCAGTGATATGTGATATAAAGGGACATATCTGATGGTCTCCTACTTAATCTTCTTGGTCACTTGACCTTTTTATTTCAGAAAAGGGGAATAATTCAGGGGCATAGCTGAAACACAGGTGGCCTTTGAGAAGCTGAGCAGAAGCAAGCTCTCCTTTAAGCTCTGAACTCTATAGTTGGTCTAAGGGTGATCTGGTTCATCTTATCTGGCATGTCCTTTTGCTATAGTGCCAAGTAACTGGTAAAGAAAAGAAAATACACTAGACATGTTTTTTCACCATGAATCACCTAGCTCACTTTTTTTTGGGGGGGGGTTACGTTGGGGACAGATCCAGTAACTATTAACCATAAATGAGGACACCATTCCTATCAGATACAGAGAAGAGTACCATTCTAGGAAACTTTAACATTATCTCGACTGTGTTTACTTTCATGGTATGATACTAGGAAATTTCAGTGGACAGAACTAACATTTAAAAGGCTGGGTTCTGGGCTAGTGATAGTTTAGTGAGTAAAAAAATACTTTCTGACAAGTCTGGTGACCTGAGTTTAATCCATGGAATCCACAATGGAAACAGAAAACCAACTTCTAAAAGTTGTCCTGTTCCAGGCAGTGGTAGCACACACCTTTAATCCCAGGACTCAGGAGGCAGAGGCAAGTGGATCTTTGAGGTTAGTTCCAGGACATCCAGGGCTCTGTGTTGGTCTTCTTGTGGTGTCCTTGACTCCTCCAGCTCCCTCAAACCTTCACCTAACTCTTCCACAAGACCCTGAGTTTCACCTAATGTGTGGCTGTGGGTCTCTACATCTGTTTCCATTATCTGCTGGATAAAGCCTCTCAGATGACAGCTATTTTATGTTCCTATCCAGTTCCCTCTCTCCATCCACTTCTTATGTCTATTTTATTTTCTCTACTTAATTCAAGTATTATCCCTTAAGCCTTCCTTGTTACTTAGTTTCTTTGGGTCTATGGATTATAGCATGGTTATCCTGTACTTAATGGTTAATATCTGCTTATGAGTGAATACATACCATGTTTGTCTTTCTGGGTCTGTGTTACCTCACTCATGATGATCTTTTCTAGTTCCCATCATTTGCCTGCAAATCTCATGATGTCCTTGTTTAGAATAGTTGAGTAGTATTCCATTGTGTAGATGTACCACAATTTCTTTATCCATTCCTTGGTTGAGGGAGATCTGGGTTGTTTCTAGTTTCTGGCTATTATGAATAAAGTTGCTATGAACATAGCTGAGGAAATGTCCTTGTGATTTGAAGGAACATATTTTTGGTATATGGCCAGGAGTGGTAATAGCTGGGTCTTGAGGTAGAATTATTCCCAATTTTCTAAGAAAGCACCAGACTGATTTCCAAAGTGGTTGTACAAGTTTGCACTCCCACCAGTATTGGAGGAGTGTTTCCCTTTCTCCACATTCTCACCAGCATGTTCAGTCACTTAAGTTTTTGATCTTAGCCATTCTGACAGGTGAAAGATGGAATTTCATAGTGGTTTTGATTTGCATTTCCCTTATGACTATGGATGTTGAACATTTCTTTAAGTGTTTCTCAGCCATTAGATATTCCTCTGTAATGAATTCTTGGTTTAGTTCTCTACCCCATTTTTGATCAGTTTATTTGGTTTGCTGGTGTTTACTTTCTTGAATTCTTTATATATTTTGGATATTATCCTTCTGTTCAATGTGGGGTTATAGAATATCTTTTCCTAAGCTGTGGGCTGCTCTTTTGTTCTATTGACAGTGCCCTTGGCCTTATAGAAGCTTTTCAGTTTTATAAAGTCCTATTTATTAATTGTTGGTCTTAGTGCCTTAGTTATTGGTATTCTGTTCAGGAAGTTATCTCCTGTACCAATGTGTTCAAGACTTTTCCCCACTTTCACTTCTATTAGATTTAGTGTGTTCTTTTCTATGTTGAAGTCTTTGATCCACTTGGAATTGAGTTTTGGACAGGGTGATAAATATGGATCTATTTGCATTCTTCTACATGCAGATATCCAGTTATACCAGCAACATTTGTTGAAGATGCTTTCTTTTTTTTTTTTCATTGTATGATTTTGACATCTTTCTCAAAAATCAAGTCTCTGTAGGTGTTTGGGTTTATTTCTGGGTCTTTGATTGGATTCCATTAATTAACCTGTCTATTTTTAATGCCAATACCATGTAGTTTTCATTACTATTGTTCTGTAGTTTGAAGTCGGGGTGGTGATACTTGAAGTGATTCTTTTATTGTACGAGACTGTTTTTACTATCCTAAGTTTTTTGTTTTTCCATATGAAATTGAGAATTTTTCTTTCAGGTCTGCAAAGAATTGTGTCAGGATTTTGATGGCAATCACACTTGGACATAAAGGGGCTCACAGAGACTGAACCACCAACCAAAGAACTTGCATGGACTAGTCCTAGGCCCACTACACATATGGAGCTGATGGAGCTTCAGGGTAACCTGCTGCCGGAAGTGTATCCCGCTGCTCTGTCTGGCTGCAGATTTCTTCCCAGTAACTATAAATCCAATAGAGGGGCCTGTATGTATGTCCAACACCCCTTTGGGGAAGCACAAATATGCCTGAGCTTTCCAAAATTTCAGTGTGGCCTCACTGGTCTCTTCGCCACAGCCGCTCAGATAGCTGTGGGACCGCCCAGAGAGCATCCAGCTCCCACAGCTCCACCAACTCTTTGCTAAATAACCAGAGAGACTGCGTGGGATCTGAGATTCCAGGAGGCTGGTGTAACCCTGTCTGGGGGTTCGGAGCTGCCCGCTGGGTAATGGAGTGGTTCTTACCCTCACGCTCTCCTGGTGATGATTCCCGTTTCCCTGTTCCACACGGATCCTGCTGGTCTGTTTTTTTCTTAGTGAGGAGAGTCCTGCCCAGGGACTTTTATTGGTCCCTGGGTTGCTGGGTGAAACCCAGCTGGTTGGCGGTACTCAGATTATTGTTCAGTGTCTTATAACTCTGTAGCATTATAGTTGTCCTGCACGAGAGATCAAAATGCACCTGTATAGGCTGCTGCCATCTTGGGTCCCGCTGATTTGTTTTCTAATGAGAGACAGAAAAGGAGTGGATCTGGATGGTAAGTGAGGTCAGGATGGACTGAGAGGAGTAGAGGAAGGGAAAATCATAATCAGGATATAGTATGTGAGTAAATCTGTTTTCAATAAAAGGTAAAAATACCCAACAACAGGAAGTTACTTCTTATAGCTGTAGAGTTTGACAAATTTTGGGATCAAGACACTAGCATGTCTAGTGTCTGGAAAGAACATACTTCCTGGTGCATAGATGGTGACTTCCTATTCTCTTCCCATGGAGGAATGGCCTTCTTAGTTCTTGGTATCTCTTTTGTAAGGAGATGAATCATGAGAATTCGACACTCATGATCTAACAAATTACAAAAGTATTATCTCTTAAGTATATGGAAGGCTTGAATCACAACACATGAGTTCAGGAGTAGTATTTAGTACTTTGCAAATGGTCTTTCATTTACTATTGCTTGATATGGCTTTTGTGAACTATTCAAAATATATGTGGTATCTAATTCATTTTGAAAATCTCTTGCTTATTCCAAGACATTTTTTCTGTCTCTAGTGGAATGTTAAACAGCATGCAAATACTGAAATGCCTATTTGATTTGATATAATAATCTACTTAGGAACCATGTATTTTATGTTCTAAAATAGAACTATCATACAATTTAGCAATTCCACACTTGGATATGTCTCCAAAAAGTTTTAAGTAAGTATTTTTGAAATGTATTTGTGGCATGCTCAAAACAGCATTGTGCTAAATAGCCAAGATATGGGAACATCCAATGCTCATCAATGGGTAAGAATTATATATGTGCTAACAAGTTTTTTTTTCTTTTTTTCCAATTTGATTCAACATTGGGTCATTTGGGAAGAGGGAACTTCAACTGAGAAAATATATCCATCAGATTGTCTTATAGGCAGTCTGTGGCACATTTTATGAATTAATGATTAATATGGGAGAACCCACCCCACTGTGGGCAGTGACACCCCTGTGTAGGTAGGTGGCCCTGGGTTGTAAAAGAAAACAAACTGGGCAAGCCATTGTACATAATGCTAACAAGGAACATTCATCCATGATCTCTGGTTCAGTTCCTGCCTTTAGGCTCCTGCCCTACTTGAATTCCTGTTCTGACTTCACTTAATGATGGATTATGATTGAGATGTATAAGCCAAATGTATCCTTTCTTCCAGAAGATGTTTTTTTCTCATAGTCTTTACTACAGCATTAGAAAGCAAACTAGGACAAAACCACACATAAATACAGTGGAATATTATCTTACCCAGGCTTAAAAATGAAGAAATCCTGCATTTTGTGACAGCATGAGTAAACTTAGAAGATGTTGTTAAGACATTTAAACAAGCAGCCACAGAACACATACTATGCAACTCAGTGTGCAGGAGGAAGGCAAAATGATCTAACTTACAGAGGAAGCATAGACAGAAAGGTGGCTGCCAGGAGCTGGAGAGGGACAAAGGGATCATTGTTCATCAATGGGTATGGGCTCTTATTGAAGAAAAAGTGTTTTAGAAAGGTGTGTGTGACTGAGATTCTACAGTGATCAACATGGTACTCTGCACTGGATGTGAAGAGGATACTGTGTCAAAAGCCCTTTGGGGCTGAGGAGACAGATGAATTGGTAGATAACAAACTTGCTTGGAAAGGAAGTTAGATCCCTGACGCTCCCATGAAAGGCGGGGCATGATAGTGCACCAGGGGAAGGAGAGGCTTGATAGCCAGGCAGCATAGCTGAACCAGTAATTCTCCAGGTTCAAAAAGCCAGATGGGCAGTGATTGAGGAAGACACTGATGTCAACCTTTGACCTCCACACACATGTGTATATACGTGCATCTGTAGGCACAAGTGAACATACTGAATGAACATGTGCCTACAATCCCACACAAACACACACACAAATATATATACTACTACTACTACTACTACTACTACTACTACTACACATATACACAAAGTTCTCAGTGAAACAAATATACAATAATAACAGCACACACATAATACAACATGAAAACATTTTAAAAATGAAGATATACATGTTGGTACTTTACTTGTGCTGATGGTATCATGGATGTGCACATATATCTGAACTCACATGATACATACTAAAATTATGCATCTTTTGTACTTTAGTAAACTCTTTTCTGAGACAGGGTCTTACTATGTAGAGGTATGTACCATCATGTGCAGTTCAAAATAAATTTTAAACTAAAAATTATTTTATGTGTATGGGTGTTTTGCTTTGTTTTGCTTGCATGTATTCTGTGTCCTTCATGCATGCCTGGTACTATGGAGTCCCGAAGAGGACATTTGATCCCCTAAAAATGTAGTTGCAGATGGTTGTGAGTCACCATGTGGGTGTTGGGAATAAAACTGAATTCTTTGTAAGACCAGCCTGTTCTCTTAATTACTGAACCATCTCTCTAGCCCATCCCAAATAATTTTTAAGAGAAGCTCAGTTTTTATATAGATAATATTTTCTTGACATGAAAAGACCTTCAACATTTATTTCTTGTTTATTCTACAGTTGATTTCTATATCACAAATACACTGTAATCCCTAGAAAATATCTGCCTTTTTCATACATTTAAAGTCTTATCCTTGATTCTTCTTCGGGGACCAGGATGTGCATGTCTCCACCCTGACACATGCACTTTTCTTCATCCATGTTTTAGTATACTTTGAGACTCAGATCAAATGATACGTTTTTACAAAACATTTTCTGAATTTCTCCCCTGACTCTTCTCTCGGACCTGTTTGTAGTCTCTGTATTTGAAGAGACTTTCACTTAGTATTTTCTTCTTTGCTGTAACTACTTTACATCTCTCTTTTACTTCCAGATGCCTTTTTTTGGTGGGCAGGGAGTACACTGTATTCATGTATTCTTACTGTATCCCAGGGCCTGGCCCCAGTGGGTGCTGAGCTGACTCATAAGGACTTTCAAGTAGCAGATGTTTCAGCATGAAGAGATTTTATGAGAAGAATATTAAACAGAAATTATAAAAAGTTAAATTATATAAAGGTATAACTATATTATTAAAGCAATATAACTATAAACAAATATTTGTTTTAATCATTATAGTTTTTAATAACATTATAAACAATATGTGGTTTATATCATAATTTTTTATAGTGCATTAAAGCAAACATGATCCTCAGAACAGCTCAGTCCTGAGATTGTCAGGTATGGAAGCTTAGATGGAAATTAGCTGAAACCTGCATGGATATAGGAATCTGCATGGATCTACAGATGATCCTATGGACAAGAAGTCATGGTCAGTAATTTTGACAATCATTTTTGTTTGTAGCATTTTCTTGCACTAAGCAATAGGTAGTATCTGGCATACACTATTCACACTTGTCAGGATTTTCTACTTTATATTCAGTTTCCTAGTTACCTTCAGAATCTGCAGATACTTTTGGTAGAATGTCAGCTAATGGAGGGATTGATTTTTCTTGTATTTATTTTTAGCTGAAACTTGAAGACAGAGGCCATGGGCGACTGCATGAAATTTTACTTGCAAATATGATTCATTTTGACTGACATATGGTAATATCATGATAAACATTAATTTTTCTAAACTGTAGAATATGAATATTCTTAGATAACATATATGGTTAGTGACAGTGTGGCTTGTGGAACTAGAGAGAGAAAGCTTTACTGAAGAAATCAGGGGTTACATCTGTAAGCCACCAAGTGAAGTGCAGAACATGGCGGTCATTTGTAATTCTGCTCCAGAAAGCAGGCATATGAGTCTCAAGCACCAAGGTTAAGATTCTTTATCATTTCAAAATATATTTCCTGCCAGGTGTGGTAGCACATGCCTTTAATCCTACCACTTGGGAGTCAGAGGCAAGAGGATCTCTGTAAGTTCAAAGCTAGCCTGGTCTACAAAGTGAGTCCAGGACAGTCAGAGAAACACAGAGAAACCCTGTCTTTAAAAACAACAACAACAACAACAACAAAAAATATATATATATATACACACACACACACACACACACACACAAACATGTCTCCTTCATCTTCATCTCTATTGGACCACACAGGAGACATTATATGAACAATGCTACTTTATATTCATTTATTTACACTTGTTAAAAATAGATTTTGCACAATATATTCTGGTTATGGTTTCCTCCCTCTACTCACAGTTCCTCCCCAAATCCCTTCCTGCCCAGATCTACCCCTTTCTGTTTCTCATTAGAAAAAAAGACATCTAAGGAATAAGAAAATAATATGGTATGATAAAACAAAAATAAACACATTGTAATAGGACAAAATGAACAAAAAGAAGGAAAAGAGTCCAAGAAAAGCCACAAAAAATAGATGTAATTGCAGAGAGCCACATTTTGAATGTGAAAAGAACCTTTTTTCCTATTATAAATGCATATTCATAAGTACAATTTAAAAATGGAGAAATGAGTAAAGAAGAAAAATTTCCAACATCACCTATATTGTTATCACCTTGAGATAACACTTTGAAAATGTTGGTGTTTATCTGTTTATCTTTATCTATGGTCCTACTAGCCAAAAAGATTGGATTGAGTTTTATTTCTCACAAGTTATATGTAAGAACATCAGATTTCTCAGTAGTTTCTTCCTGTAAGATAAAATTTCAATATCCTATTTCTAAGTGAATTAGTCTTTGGGAGCTTCTGGTATGATGCCTCACTCTCCTGGAACAGGTACTTCATTATCTAGGAGACTTACATGTGAGTCTGAAATTATTAACCACCTCTGCATTCACTAGAAATTCTGAGACAATTGAGGAAAATGGGGACAAATGGGGCCCACTGGCTTTTGAATGTTTCAAATTTAAGAAGTTATTGGTACTAGAACTATGGGATTGGGTTGCATTCTTTGGTCCCATTCATTTGACAGATACCTCAGAAGACTAAAGAACCAAAGATGGGTAAGATTCAGCCACTGCTCATATGGCTGCTCTGTACAAACAAATAACTTACAATGGAACAGAATAATTGCCACTCTAGAGAATTTAAGCAGAGATCTATGGGGCCACAGGAGATATGGTGATATATTCCTCCCAGGGCAGACTTCATTTTCTTTTGCCAATAACAAAAACCTAATGCCAACTTAAAAATAAAGGAATCTAAGGGCTCAATACTGCTCATTAGAAATATCTTTCATGTGTCTGTCTTGACTACTCCCTCTTAAGCCTTCTTCTTTGGCTAAGGCTTAATTTTCCTGCACAACTTTCCCTGGCATAAATAGTCTACCACAGCTTCTGGACTATTTCACACCAGATACTACTACTACTTCTTCTTCTTCTTCTTCTTCTTCTTCTTCTTCTTCTTCTTCTTCTTCTTCTTCTTCTTCTTCTT